>JAPYYM010000837.1:0-14212 GCA_028534135.1 Potos flavus
TGAAATAAAATTGAACTGGAATAAATAAAATAAGCATTTAAATGTCTGTGCAGTAGGAAAGTATTCTAGGAAGAAGAAAAAGAAAGCACCAAGCTCAGAAGGGAATTCATCTAGTGTGTTCAATAAGCAGCAGGTCATGAACTGAATGAGGGAGGGAATAGTAGGTGATAAGGTCAGAAAAGTAATAAAAAGGAAAACAGATCATGTAGGGCCCTCTAGGTCGCTGTAAAAACCTTCCCTTTAGTTGTAAGATGGGAAGTCATTGGAAGGTTTTAGGCAGAGAAATAACATGATCTGACTTATACTTAAAGAACCCTCTGAACTATGTTGAGAATAGTCAGTGGGCAAGAAAGAGCAGAAAGATAAACTGGAAGCTACTGCAATAATCCAGATAAGTAATGACGATGTGAACCAGATGCTCATGGTGGCGATAGTGTGAAATGGTCAGTTTCTGAACACAAAATAGAGACAGTCACATTTGCTGACAGACTGGCTATGGGATGTGACAACAAGTGTTTAGCTTAATTACTTAGAAAGATCTAGTTGCCATTTATTAAAATAATAAAAAAAAATAGAGGATAAAGTGTAATGGTGAGTTTAAGGACTGAGAAATCGAAATACTGAATTGTTAATTGTGTTTAATATGGAGCTCCAGAAGGGGTCTTAGTTAGTGTTAAATACCTGGGAGTCATCAGCATGGAAGTGGGTTTTAAATCAACGGCACTAAATGAGATTACCATGGGTATCATTGAAGACAGAGAAGAGGAGCAAGGACTAATCCCTAAGGCTATCTACATGGGCAAGATGAGATAATGGAGAAGGATATCATGAAGGGTAATGGGAAGAAATTGCCAGTAAAGTAGAAGGAAACTAGGAGAATGATCTGGAAGCAAAGTCAAGAGTATGTTACTACAGGCCAAGTCAGATTATAACTGAGATTATAACCTCATTCATAGCCAACTCTGACAACAGTAATCATGAGTGAGGTGGTAGGGGTAACAGGCTGAATGCAGTGAATTCAAGAGAAAATAGAAGTTAGGGAAATAGAGAAGTAGTATAGGGAATGAAACATTGAAGTATTTGCTATAAAAGTAAAGCAGGGAAATAAAGTCTTGTTAGAAGGGGATATAGAATGAGGAACTTTTTATTTTTTTAAAGATGTGAAGGATTATAGAACATTAGTATGCTACTGGAAATAACTCAGTAGAGATGGATAAATAATGATGTACCAGTAAGAGAATTGCTAAAGTTATGTCCTCTTGTGGATGAGAAAGAATTGAGCGCAATGCATATGAACATAATTGATCTTAGTCCATAATTCATCCAACAGAATAGAAGGAACATGGAACAGATTAGTTGCAGCTGCTGGAAATTCCTTCCTGATTGCTTTTTCCCCAAATAGGAAACAAGATTCTTAGCTGGTAGTGAGGACTGGGGAAATAGAGTTAAAGATCTAAAGAGGGAAAAATTGCTTTCTGGGGTATTAACTGGATTAAGGGAAATGTATTTTGATTTCTTGGTACTACTAAAGAGCACACATGATGTTAATGATTATGAACGTAAAGTGAGGCCAGTCATCATGGTTGGCTGTTTTTCTCTAGCCATATTGATCTATGTGGTTACAAGTATAGAATGAGCAAGGAGGGTATTTAACTAGATGTGGGGTTTGTTAAGTGAGTATGATAAATAATGAGAGAAGCAGGAAGTTAAAAGTTGGTGATCAAATTTTCATGTATAAAAGTTATTTAGTGGTCATTTATTCTGTATTATTATTCTTTAAATAATGTTGGTAGTTAACATGCAACAATGCAAAAGTGTGTAAGGTAGACTAAAGAAATTCATATTAAAATCCATTCCAATTCCATGCCCCAGAGGTAGCCACTATAAATAGTTTCATGTCTATCCTTCTAGACAGTTTCTATGAATACATAAATAGATTTTTTTTAAAACCAAATATTGCTTCACACTACTTATATGGTTCTGGTACTTACTTTTTCACTGAACAATATATCATAGGCACACTTCCATGCTGGTATTCAGAGATCTATGTCATTCCACAACTATGTTATGCTATTGTATTGCTAAGCCATAATTTATTTAAATAATCATTTTTTTATTTAAGTTGTTTCCAGTTTTTACAGATAATACAAAAATGAACATCCTTATCCACAGTTTATTAGTCTTTGAATTATTCCTCCAATGTAGATTATTAGAGGAAGGATTGCTTTAGTCAAGGAGTAGGCATTATTTCACAGTTTCTGCTAAAGGGCTACAAAGAACATAGCAATTTATTTCTCTTCCAAGTCTTCATCAACACTACATACGCAAAATAGTAAATTGTTTAAGTATATATTAAGTTATGAAGAGTTTGAGTACCACTTTTCATTTTACATTGTAAAAACAAATATTTTAAATGCACAAAATATATATATATAACAAATACATAGGTACTGATGAGATTGAAAAGTTTTAATATTTGGTCATTGTTTCAGGTTCTTATTTATTCCATGTATTTGAAAAATAGAATTTCCATGTAAATCTTAGATTATCACTCTGTATTTCCTTTTCTTTTTTTTGCATCATAGGAAACAATACCTGAAAATTTCTTTTTCTACGTAATATGTTATATATTTTACAATTACCTTTTTGTCTTCCTCCTCCACTAGGGAAGAGGGGAAGAATTCATGTTTATTTGGACCACTTTGAATCTCCAGTAGCTACTCAATAAATAATTGAATAAGGAATGAATTAATAGGAATTGTCACACCTATTATTGCAATTTTAACATAAATATAAGTATATATGAAATATGTGTATCTTAAAACTTGATATAAATGGAATTGTACTATATGTGTCCTTTCGAATATTGATCTTTTGACTCACTATTTCATTTCTGACACCTAGTCATATAAATTCTTTTTGATCTAGTTCATTCATATGAATTTTTCGTATTGATTTATACGTATGATTTATACATTCTCTAAGGAACAGTTAAGGTCTCACTTTTTCACTTATAAACACAATCACCATAAATAAGAGAAATTGCCAAGCTAAAGTGTCTCTGTGTGTGTGTGTGTGTGTATTTCAATTATACTAGTATTACTAAATTCTTTTTTAATATGATTATATCAATTTACACCCTTCCAGAATTTCTTCTCTACTCCTTCACTAACTCTTCTTATTCAAATTGTGCCAGACTCATACAGTCAAATTGTACATAGTTATTACTATTTTATTAGACATTTGCCTGGTTAACAGTAAGATTGGGAATCTTTCAAATTTCTATTAGCCATCTGGATACCCTTCTTTTTTTAGGGAACTGTTTATATCTTTTGTCTTGCTCCCACCCCAATTTTTTGTGTTTCCTTATTGATTATAAATATATATATATATATATGATGAATACTATTCCACTGTCCAGAAATTAAATAAATTAGTTTTTACTGGTGATATATCACTTTTGATGCAAAATTATCATTCTTTTCCTTTATAGTTTTTTCCTTTTTTTTTTTTTAGCTGTCTTTTCTTACACTAGGTCATAATGTTGTTGTTTTGACTTTTGTCTAAAAATTTTCTGTGGTTGTAGTACACATTTAGCTTTTATTTATTTATTTTAGAGAGAGTAAGCGTGAGCAGGGGGAAGGGCAGGAGGAGAAGGGGTGGAAGAATCCTCAAGCAGACTCCTTGCTGAGTGCAGGGCTTGATTCCAGGACCCTGAGATCATGACCTGAGCTGAAATGAAGAGCTCGTCACTTAACTGACTGAGCCACTCAGGCACCCCAGCACATTTATCTTTGATTAAAATAAATCTCCCCTAATTTCTTACAAACAGAATGAAGTAGGGGTCTAACCTCATCTTTTCCCATGTAAATACCAAATTATCTCAGAACTTCCCTGACCTGTCCATCCTTTCTTATATGAATTTGTAATGCTAATGAAATGAAATGCAAAGTACCCACTACCCACGTATTATGGTGTCAGTTACCTATTGCCATAGTAACAGATTACCACAGATTTAGTGTTTAAAAGAATACAATAAATTTATTGTCTCATAGTTCTAAAGGTCAAAAGTCCAAATCATTTTCCCTGTGCTCAAGTTAAGGTGATGGCAGGCTAGCTTCTTCTGAAGACTGGTAGAAAAATGAATTCTCTTGCCTTTTTCAGCTTTTGAGTGGTGGCCTATATTCCTTGGTTTGTGGCCTCTTCCTTCATCTTCAAAGCACATCATTCTAATAGCTTCTTCGGTCATCATACCATGTGCTCTTCTATAGTAAAATATCCCTCTGCCTCCTTTTATAAGGACACTTGTGATTCCATCCAGGGCTCTGATCCCTAATCCAGGATATGGTTGTCATATCCCATATCAAGATCCTTTTTGTCATATAAGGTAACATTTATAGGGCCCAGGGGTTAGGATTTAGATACCTTTGGAGCCATTTATCAGCCTACCACAATTATTTTAGGGTGTTTTTTTTTTTCTTTAATAAAGAAATGTTGAATATCATAAAATAGTTTTCTTTCGTCTATTGAGATACTTTTTTAATGTTAATAATTGACTTGCTAATACTTAAGATTTTATTTATTTAGAATTTTTACACTTATATTTTTAAATGAAATTTACCTGTAATTTTTCTCATAGTGTGCTCATCTAGTTTTAATATCAAAGTTACATTTAGATATATTTCCTTTTTTCCCCCCTAATGTCTGAAAAAATTTGAATAAGACAAAAATGTTTCTAAGAGACTCGAAAATAATCTCTTGTAAAATAGTTGGATCTAGATATTTTTAAAATATATGTTGTGGGAGATGAATAAGGAAAGGTGAAGAGTTTTAATGATTCCATGTTCTTAATGACATGGGACTATTGGGATGTTATCTTACTTTTTAAGTAAGTGGTAGAAATTCATAGTTTGTCTGGGAAATTATCTGTTTCTCGTGTTTTCAACATTATTTGTCTTGCTTTCTAAAATCCTTGTTTTATTACTTATTTATAAGCCATTTGGTTTTTGCCATTTTATATCTTGACCGTTTTCACTAAAGACTTTCTGTGTATAATTCACATTTCGCAGGTTTTGATACATCAGGATTTCATGGTTCAGTTGTGAATATTTTTAACTTATAATTTAAGGTTTATTTTCACTGATGAATAAACTTAAATGTGGTACAAAAATTCCCAAAGACATACTGATTATTATTTCATTGATTTTTAAAAATTATTCTGTGGTCAGCTAATGTGACATGTTTGCTAGTAATTCTTTGCAATTAATTGAGACTTGTTAATTTTTATTAACTTTTAACATGCATATTTGTTTTAGCAAAAAATAAAGTATCTCTAACTAAAAAATACAAGCATATTATAATACTATTATTGAAAGCATATATTTTTTTTGTCTTACCATGTTACTTTTGTCCAGCATTTTAGTTCCATCTTATTTTTATAGTCTAAATACTGATTGGTATAATTATTCTATTTTATGCAGTTAGTTCTTGACTCATTTTTAACCAAATGCTTAACAATTTATGTGACTAACATTGTTTCTCCTACCCTAGTCTGTCATTCAGAGAGAGGCATCCCACTCATAAGACGTAGAGCATCAGCTGTTTTCAAACTGATACGGAATTATTTCAATATTTTAACAACTGGTATGACTGTTCCAGTAAATATTAGGTGAATAACAGGCCAAGGTCCAGAAGCAGTAAATAGTATTGAGTTTCCAATAGAAATCCCATTTTTAAACTTCTATTTTAAGTGGTAATTTACCAGAGTATAGACTACCAGATTTATATAGGCTTTCATTCAGCATGTTGAAAATGTTTTTGTCTCCTTAAAAATGCAGCAACTGAGGATTCACTCATTTGAATCCTGAATCTTGTTCCTTTGTAAATAAGCTGACTTGCTATCCAGTGTATTTAATATTATTTTCTGTATTTTATATTGTGTAGTTTCACTATGATAAGACAAGGAACATAGGGTATAAATTAGGAATGTTTGTATCATTGTTTTATCTTCAAATTTTGCCTCTTTTTTAAACTTTCCTTTGAGAACTCAAGTGTGTATTAGATTATATCATTTTAGCCTCAATGCCTTTTACTATTTAGACATATTTTCCATCTCTCTGTGCCGTATCCTACATAGTGTGATGACCCAGTTCTCCAGTTCTCTTTCTATTTCTGATTTACAGTATATCACATTTGAGGGTTTTTTTAAATTTCACTGTCTATATATTTTCATTTTTAATTGTTGTATTTGAATCTGTCATGAATCTACAGGTTTTTCATCTTCCTAAGCACTCAATTGTTCTTTTATAATTGGAATAATATTAAATATTTTAGGTTCTATTTCAGATTACTATAATTCTATATAGAATACATCACTCTGTACCTAACATTTTTTGTGACTCCTATTAGATTTTTTTTTAAACTAACATGTTTTATTGTGTGTGTGAGTGGAGTTTTTAGAAAACTTTGTTTTTTATTTGGTTGTTTTGTTTTCATGTGAGCATCCATGATTTGGATTACAGTGTATCCTTTCAGACTGGTTTTGCAAGTGTTTCTCTTCATATTTACAAATGTATTAAATGTTGTATTCATCTGGATTCTCCAGAGAAGCAGAACCAAGAAGATGTGTATACACGGAGAGTTTTGTTTTAAAGAATTGGTTCGTGTGATTGTGGAGGCTGGCAAGTACAAAATGTGAAGGATAGGCTGGAGGTCTAGACACCCAGGGAAATGCTGTAGTTCAAGTTCTAAGGCAGTCTTCCAGCAGAATTCCTTTTTCTTTGAGGAAATTCAATCTTTTTCTTAAAGTCTTCAACTGATTAGGTGAAGCCCACCCACATTATGGAGGGCAATTTGCCTTACTCACAGTCTACTGATTTAAATGTATTAATTCTGTTTAAAAAAAAATACCTTGACTGAAATACCTGTGAATTTTGATCACATACCTGAATATCATGGCCTGGGCAAGTTGAAACATAAAATTAACTATCACATTTGCTGAGAACAGAATTTTACATTGACTTCTTAGTGTGAAAATTTACAGATAATGCAAATTATTAGAAAGATTTATCCCCTACCTATGAGTGGCATTGGCAGAGTTATGGGTATTCAAATTCCCAACAAAAAATGATAAAAGTTTCCTTGGTATCTCCCTTCCCCTGTAATTGTTTTCCCAGCAGCCATTCACTGACTTGGAAGTTTTTAAGGGTTGGTCACATTGCAAACTTTTGACCTTTCACAAACTCCTAGCTTGTTCATCTATCCTGTGAAATTAAAGCTTATCCGCTAGTTTATGTAGATGGACAAATGCTTCCCTGGATAATGACAACATCTACCTACATTCTTACCATTCTATTTTTGTTTCTCTCTTTCCTTTCCTTCCTCCTCCTTCCCCTCGGCCTTTTCCTCCTCCTCTCGTATAAACTAAGATATAATTTTATAATTTTATCTTCAATTTCTAGATGTTTTTAGTAGGCAAGATTTTTGCCACTAGTCATATCCAGAAGTTAGAAAAGCATCTTTTATGTATATGCATATACATATGCATATACATATATGTAATTCTCTAAACTATTAATCTTGTGCTCATTTTTTTATTTTTTAAAATATTAAGTTTAAGAGCTTTTACCATATTAAGGACATTAGCCTTTTCTTATTTTGTATATATTTTTCCAATTTGTCTTTTAAAAATGTTTATATTTTGTTAAAAGTCTAATTTATCAAGTGCATTTTTTATATAACTTGAATTCTCAGTTATGATTATAAAGAATTTTCCCCAATTCCTAAAATATACCACAACTAAAATAAAATCACTTTTAATTTTAGTTCTTTTATTTTTTTTATTTATATTTAAATCTTTAAGCCTACAGAATCTATTTCAACTTAAGGAGTAAGTTTGTATTCTGGTTTATTTTCTCATAAATAATTAGGCAGATATCCTTAAACTAATTTTAACTAATCTGTCTTTCCACACTCAACATAATCATTTTATGGATGAAGGAGCTTAGTCAGAGTATGACTGACTTAATATTATAGGTAATTAACAATTAAAATGGGACTTAAATTGAGATCTCCATATAAAATTCAGTCCTCTGACTACTTAACTCTTCTGTGATTCCTGTTAGCATAGTAAAAATTATTTTATTATCTATAGCACTCTTGAGATACTTTTTTTTTTTTTTTGGCCAAAAGCATTCAAGTTTCTTTTAAGTGTCAATATGGATGCAAATATTTAAGTGTGCATTTATGTGTGTTTGTAAATTAATTCTCTCAATGAAAAATATCATAAAACTTATAAGAACAGCACCTTTATTGAGTAGCAGCTGAGAAATGACCACAATAATAACTGAGTGCAGACTGTAATAAAACAAATTAAAAAGATGTGAAAACATACATAGAGTAAATTTAATTGGTGTTTATTTGTTCATAACATGAACTTTATGCAGAGAAGTAGCTTTTAAAAATTGGAGTTTACAGTAATGGGATGTAAAAATTCAACTAATGCTATTACCACTCATAGTATGAGTGCATCTTGATTTAAATATAAATTTTTGCCCTAAGTTTTTCTTCTCCTATTAATTTGTTGTTCAAAGATATGATAATGCTTCTGAAAAATTAATGCAGGAAACATTCAGATATGTAGACATGAACAAGAGAAGCTGTGCTCAGTAAATGATTGATTATTGAATTAAGGCAGTGAAATCTGTACTTATGGGTGCGTACGTTTGTTGCCATATCTATTTTAAACCAATTAGCATGTATTTGAGGTATGGATAAGTAGTTTAAAATATTGTTTCTGTTCTTAAATGGTTTAATACTTGTTCGGGAACATAATATATTGGTACAGAGATGAGCAGTATAAATATATTATGACTCAAATATGTAGAAAAGAAAATGAACTATAGATGTTGAGAGATGAGAGGACGGTGTAGTCAAAAAATGAAGTAAAATTGTAATCTGGATGATGTTTTTTGTGCCCTTTTAAATATTCGAGCTGATGTGTGACTCAGAGAAACAAATATAGACTTTTTTAAATTAAGTAAGAGATGTATATAGGCAAACTCTTAAATAGCGTGGTCAAATTTTACCCATGATAATAGAATAATAAATTAACTTTAGTTGATCTCAGTTCTTTGTTATTTAGACCAAAATAACCTCTGACAGTCCAGTTATTTCACCTATTTCAATTATCAGATTATGCATGTTCTTTGATAAATTCATATATAATAAAAGAAGTAATAAAGTCAAGTGTAGATCTCTTGTCATGAACACAAAGCAAGAATTATTTGATGGTGGAGTCTAATAGAATCTCTTTCAGTATATCTTATTTTAAATGAGGAAAGGGTACAATGTAGAGTTATGCTAGAAAAGCCTGAGACTGGGGAGTAGGGAACTAAAGGCTCAGGTTGCGGTTCTAGGACTTTTTTTTCCTTGCTGGGTGACCTATGTTTTCTTAGTTTTAGCATCCTGAATTGTAATAGGGAAATGACAATGTAAGTAATATTTAATTCTTGGATTTTTATGAGAATCAATTAAGAATTTGTAATAGAATGTACAAATCTGTAAAATGTAATCAGGCTACCACCAACCTTTCTTTGAGTTGCCTGGCACCTCTAGATACTAAGAAGCCATTAGCCCTTGAAGGATCATTGGTACTTAGTCCTTGGATCTTGATTTCTACACGAGAGAAAGCCTGATTATTGCTGGGGGCATGGTGAACAAAGACCTGATATTCCTATACTGACGTTCCATTATTTAAGGCTATCCCCTCAGACCCTTTTCCTTTTGGTTTTACAATACTAAATGGGGAGAACAGAAAAAAATATCCTAAAATTATCAGTGATAGTTTTTAAAGGAAACAACAGCACAAAAGAGCAAAAAGTTTATGGGCCTCCATTCATGCACATGCTGGCACAAATAATAAAAGACTAAATTTATCTCCATAAGAAAAGATGAAAAATTTAAATGAAACAAAATTCAGAGCAGAATGGAAATGGAAAAGTCAGAAACATCCACAAGGCAATTAAACTGTAAAGAGCCTATTACTTAACTGCTATTATAGTCCAAGATTTTGTGAAATATTGATTTTCCATAAAGAGAGGCCTCTTTTTTTTTTCTTAAGGGGGCAAGCTATATTTTCACACTTTAATCTTAAGAGCATAAATTTATAAGCTATACTCTTAATGGAAGTATTTTTTATAATATTGTAAAGAAGAGATACAAATGCTTTATAAAATGATCTACCTTGCCAGGTTTCCTGTAATGCTGCAATACACAAGTCAAAAGAGTTTTAGGCTTTGAAACTCAAATACAAATTTTTTAAGCTTTAATAAAATGTATGAACACTTAACAACATACTTTATAATAAAATTATGATAGAGTATTAAAAATTATATTAAGTATTTATAGCTTAAATAGCTGCTTGAAATTACCCCCATTAAATTGAATTCATTAAAAATTAATTATTAATTCATATGTATTTTTATATTGGTGTTTGAGTTGGGATTCATATTTCTAATGCCTTCATAGCTTGATAATACCTTCCATTTTTTCATTAACCCTTTAAATAAGATATCTGCTGCTTCAAAAGAAGACCTCATTCTGCCATTTTTACTTTAAGCTGCTTCTTACCCATAATTTTACTGTCTAATATCATTAGCGCTAACTGCCAGAATTATCATGCAATAACATAAAAAATATATTATTTCCCATACTTATAAATGTCATATCAACACTGAAACTGTCCATATATTTTATTGAAATACCTGGTTTCTTTCTACACCACTGCTTCCTAATAACAAGAGATGTGACCATCTGCAGATTTCCAGAGCAACACAGCACAAAGTGTGGCTATAAATATTAAAGGTAGTTTTAGAATGATTCTTAAAAATGTAATAAAAAGTCTTATGGATAAAAGGTAGGATATATACTACCCTTTCTTGAATTTTTCTACATTATTATCATGGATTTCTCACCATTCCTCAGTTGTCTACAGAATGCAAACGATACAGAATGCGTGATGATCAAGCATTAAAGTATTGCCTCCTCAGGGAGGTTTTCTTTGGCCAGTGAGATCTTCCCTGACCCTTCTATGTAATAATATAACCACTTTTGAGCTGTTTAATTATTTCCCCTGCTTTGTTTTTCTCCTTAACTCTTTTCAAATAACAGTAACCACTAAGCTCCTCCATATCGAGGCTGTACTATTTTGTATTCTCACTGGCAATGTTTGAGAGTTCTAACTTCTGTGCTTCTCTAGCAATATTTTTACTATCAGTTTTCGTAGTGTTGCTTTTTTTGTTATGTATTTGTTTTACTGAAGTTCAGTTTATCAACTTAAGATTTGTGTGTGTGTGTGCATGTGTGTGTGTGAGAGAGACAGAGAGAGAGAGAGAGCGAGCACGAGAGAAAGCATGCCCAAGTGGGGAGAAGATCAGAGGCAGAGGGAGAGAATAGTAAATGGACTCCCTGCTGAATGCAGAGCCTGATGAGGGGCTCCATCTCATAACTCTTGAGATCATAATATAAGCTGAAATTGAGAATCTGATGCTTAAGTAAGCCACCCAGGTACCCCCAATTTATTAACATTTTTAAATGGATCGCACTTTTGGTATCATATCTAAGAATATTTTGCCTAAAATATGGGCCACAAGATTTTCTTCTGTTTGCTCCTAAGTTTCAAGTTTTACATCTGTGGTCTATTTGAGTTAACTTCTTTTTGAAATGTGAAATATGGGTCAAGGATCAATTGTACATGAATGTCCAATTTTTCTGGCATCATTTGTTGAAAAGACTATCCTTTCACCTAAAATTAGGATTTCACCTTTGCCAAAAATCCATCATCTATGCTGAGTCTGTTCCAGAACTCACCATTTTGTTCTATTTACCTCTATGTGTATACTTTTGACAGTACCACACTATCTTGATTGTAGTTTTATACTGAGTCAATGTCAAGTGTGAGTTCAACTGTTTTATTTCCTATATAGGTTTTAGAGTAATCTTTTTAATAGCTATAAAATATATTGGATTTTGATTTAGATTGCATTGATCTGTAGGTCAATTTGGGGTATATTGATATACCATTATCTCTTTCCACTTGTTAGGTCTTTTTCGATTTCTTTCATCTGTGTTTCATAGTTTTTAGCAGACCGATCAAGACCATATTGTGTTAGTTTTTAGCAGATCAATCAAGACCATATTGTGTTAGGTTTATAGCTAAATCTTTTATTTTTGTGTGGTGTAAATGATGCTGTTTTAAAATTTTTATTTCCAAGTATTTAATGCTGTTATTTATAAAAAGAACTAATTTTTGTACTATTGAGTTTATATATAGCCATCTTGCTGGACTTACCTATTCTAGGAGGGTTTTGTGTGGAGTCCATAAGATTTATATGTTGATTGTAAATAGGAATGTTTTATTTCCTTTTTTCCAACCTCTTTCATGTTCTTTTTTTTTTTTTTTTTTCCTTGCTACACTGTTTGGGACTTCCAGCATGATATTGAGTAAGAATGAAGAGGCTACTTCACTAATTTTTCAATCTTATTCTCATTACTCTTAATATTTAAAAGTTTCCACTGATCTTCAGTTTCATTGATGCTTTGTTCTGGCATCTCAATTTTAGATATATATCTAAAATTTGTTTATATATTTTTTATGATTTATATTTTTCTGCTATGAATTTCTACTTTTCTAAAGTGTTTAATTTTCACTTAATGGAGATTGTTGCTCAAATCTTTGTGTGATAATATCATTGTCCTGGCAATCCTGGTTGACATCTCATTGTCTTTGCACTTGATAATTAGTCATATTTTCATCCCCCTAACCCTGGACATTTTCAATATTGGGAGATTCTGGGCTCTGGCCAAATCCTCTGGAGAATATTGTTTGTTGTATCATTGTTGTGATTTTAGAAGGTAGATGACATGATTAGGTTCAGAAGGCAAGTTTTACTTCATCTTTTGTGGCAATAGCCCCAATGTCAGTGTATTTTCAAACTTTGTAAGTATCTTTCCTTGAGCTAATCAGGAGTCCATCTCGGACTAAAACACTTGGTTGGTGGTTTATATCATAGTTCAATTATCAAATCCTTTGCTCTGTGTTATTGAGTGTTAATGTTGGTGGTGAGCCCAGGTCCATGTATTGGTTCATATATGAAGCAAAGGAATCTGCTTCTCTAGCTTACTCTTCTTCAGTATTTTCCCCACAGTTTCTAGTACCCAAGGGCCTCATTCCCCAGCTTTTCTGGTTGAAAAAAATAATTTCTCTCAGAATGTTAACCCCTGTTCTGCCACAAAATTATATATGACTGGGTCCATCCTTGAGGCAAAGCGTCAAATGATGAGAGAGAATAAAATAATGGTGCTTCCTCACATACACTACAGATCACGGGGGTTTCTCTGACTAAAGACAAGTATATTCTTGCTTTGGATGTTTTAGGAGCCCTTGTCATAGCACCATAGCAACATAGCTTTATGAATGAGGCTGACCTGAAAGCGGGGATGAGAGGAAAAAAAGATTTTTCTCTCACCTCTGGGATCTCAAATTCCCCTTCTCCCAGTCTTCTGGAAAGACAGAAGGGCTTTCCCTAGAAGATTTTGTTCTCTGCCTGCTGTGTAGTTCTGTAGTTCTGACCACACTCAGGTCAAAGATCCAGGTAAGAAAGGAAGGCAAGCAACAGAAAACTGATGCCTCTACCAGTCATTCTTCAAGTGTTGACTTTTTGCACAATCTACTTGCTACTGTTCACTTTTAAGAGTCCTCGTGTAGTTGCTTTTGGTATTGTGTCCACATTTTTAGTTGAAAGCAGTGGTGGTAGGGGGTAGGATGGAGTGGGTTTGCTCCATCTTAACCAGCACCAAAAGTCAGAAAAAAACAGATTTAACTTTAGCCAGGATTTTACTTGATAAGCCAAGTGGGATCTGATTACATAATTTTTACTTGTCAAGGATAGAAGCCATTAATATATTTTTAAATGTGAATAATCAAGTATTATGGTTTATTATCTATGTGCTAGAATCAATTATTTGTTATATGTGAAATAAATGTAAATTTTGGGAATTAATCATCTAATGTAAGATGACAACTATGGGGTGAGGAAAGTTCCAAGACCTCCTTAATGTCACTTGGCTAGAGAGAGAGCAATATTCAAATCTTGGTCTGTTTACAAACCTGGGCTCATAAACACTATGAAATATAGGTTAAGAAAAACAATTT
>JAPYYM010000839.1:0-14209 GCA_028534135.1 Potos flavus
CGTGTCATCATAAGGCTGTTGTGCTTTCTTTATCTTTGATGTGTTCACTGAGTAGCACTTTTAATTTTCTTCAGGAGCTTTTCCTTTGCACTCATATGTTGGCCAGCTATTTGACACATGAGAGCAGCTTTTGGGTGATCTCAGTTTTTGACTTGTTTTCCTCACTAAGCATAATCTTTTCTAGCTTTTGATTAGAAGAGACATAGGACTCTTCCTTTCACTTGAATACAGAGGCCATTGTAGGCTTATTAACTGACCTAATTTCAATACTGTATTGAGGAGAGAGAGAGAGGTGGACAAATGATGGTTTGGTGGAGCTGTCAGAACACAATCAAAATCAATGTTTACAGATTACTATAAAAGATATAATAATAATGAAAAGTTTGAAATATTGTGAGAAATAACAAAACGTGACACAGAGATAGAAAGTGAGCAGAAGCTGTTGGAAAATTGGTATCAACAGACTTCACTTGACACAGCGTTGCCATAAGCCTCAGTTTGTAAAAATACAATATCTTTGAAGCTCACTAAAGCAAAGCACAAGAAAATGAGGTACATCTGTCTAGCAGTTTGGACTCGTGGATATTATTTGATACTTTAGCTCATAATCCAATATCACTTTATTTTGTTGCTCAATTTGTTCTAGCTTTGGCCATTGAGAGCTCTTTTATTTGGCTACTGTATCCCTTTATCATACACTCATCATGGTGTGTGAGGTGTGTAAATGTGTCTATTTTGTTTGTTTGAATATTTCCTTACTTTCTGGCATTATAAGGTGTTCCAAGCTCATCAATACTGATGCTCTGCCCCAGCCATAGCACTAACCGGTACTTCATGTACTTTTTGGCATAATACACTGACTAAATTGATATTAAAGAAAAGGAGCACGTATGTCTATTAGCTTACCTGAAATATATGTAATTTGAAGTATTGTCAATAATGGTTATTAAGTGGATTTGAGATGAAGACTGTATTTGGCACTATGAGATAATGTAAGTAAACTTGTATATATTATACTTGTCATATAACTTCAATCATATCTGAAAAATTGAGAGTATTGAAAAAAATATTCACTAGTCAATGTTTACGGTAAGTTACATTATGTGAAACTGATACATAATTTGGGATGCAAGAGCTGGGACTGGAGCCATTGTCAAGTGTAACAAACCATTAGATGTTCATGTCCTTAAAAACTGGGGTTCAATCGGAAAGGAGTTGAGAAATGTTATCTAACCCTGTCCCTTTAATATCTTGAACACTCAGTAGACACCAGTTAAATTAATGGATATGTACTCTGATTGGAAAAAACAAAGACTGTAGGGTAAGCAAATTAATTTGGCTTGGGAAGAGATTACATGTGAAAGTTAAAAAGAAAGGAATAGCTAGAATAGTACAGAGGGAGCATGACATGCATGGGGTGGAGCACTGGCAAGAGCTGGATGAGGTTTGGATTTATAGAGGAATGGCTGTGTGGTGTTTGGAAGGTGGAAGGGGGGCAATGTTTCAGCTTGAGTATAATTTATATACTAAGATGAATGGCTAAGATGATGGACCTGCCAGAAGTCTTTTTCCATATGACATTGAAGGACCTTCTTAGAATAAATCTAAATGAAATAAAGTGTAAAAAACCCAGGAAGAAAGGTGTAGTTGTGTCCCAAGGGTAGGCTAGTGCTGTGAATGCTGAAACTGGAATTTGTTTCTAAGCCTCTTTCTCTTTGGTCTCAAATATTTGGATTCCTGGCTGGGTGATGGACATTGGGGAGGCTATGAGCTACGGTGAGTGCTGTGAACTGTTTAAGACTGATGAATCACAGACCCATACCCCTGAAACAAATAATACATTATATGTTAAAAAGCAAAACAAAACAAAACTATAGAGAGACTTAACCAAGGGGGAGGGATGGTGGTGGGGTGGGTAGGTGAGGATTAGCAAGACAGAAAGCCCTGATTGATTCAGTGACCAAATAATCCATATAACTACTTGCCCCAATTATGCTATTTTTGAAAGTAAAAGAGATAGTTGTTAATAATTATTCAGAGATGCAAGAGTGATCAGGATTTATGAGATTTAAGTAATTTGACAACTATCCTCCAGTAGGAGGTTGGGGAGAACTCTGCTATAAGAGGTCATGAGGAGAATAAAGTATTCAAGGAAGATAATTTCAGCACCTAGATGAGGAAATCTTTGGAAGAGAAAGAAAGGCTGGAGTTGCGAGATAGCATCTATGTGTATCACACTTAACCAGCGTTGTAAAGATAGAAGGTAAGAATGTTATACAACAAAAATTAAAGCAAGAATCTGAGACAAAGGAAATTGGAAGAACTTGACAATAATTGCTTATGTAAGTAGAAATATAATCATTATAATAATAATTAATACTTCATTTTTCAAAACCTGAAAGAATAAAAATTCAGTAAAAACAACGTGAGCATTCAATAAGTGTGATTAATGGTTTTGTGTCTTCTCTATGTATTTTAGCTTCTCAGCCTGCAGGGTGTCATTATTATTGTTACCAATAGTCCTTTTGAAAATACCGTGACTACAAGAGTCTCTTTTTGTATCACCAAACCTTTTTCATGTTCCAAAGCTTTCTATATCCAGATGATAAAATGATCTCCCTCAAATACTTCATCTCAACATTCTGCAACTCAAAAGTCAAAACTACCATTCAATTATAAAATATATATAGTATATAGTGTATATATAATTATATATATATATTTATGCATAATTATAACTATTATCATGGATGTGGGTTATTTGAAATGTACATTGATTTTTTTTAAAGATTAATTTATTTATTTTAGAAAGAGAGCATGAGCTGGGGAAGGGGCAGAGGGAGAGGGAGAGAGAGAATCTTTAAGCAGACTCCCCACTAAGCATGGAGACTGATGCAGGGCTCACCACAGGGCTCCACACAGCTCTTGATCACAGGACCCTGAGATTATGATCTGAGCGGAAGTTAAGAGTCAGCCACTTAACTGACTGAGCCACCCAGGTGTCCCAGAAATATACATTAATTTTAAATGCTCTTTCCCACCTTCTTTTACTGAAGGATTTAAGAGTTGATGGTACAAAAATGTCAGTTGTTTCAAATCAAAGTCCCCTTTTACTCCTGTATTACAGGTGATATTAAACTGTCTTTACTATAAATCATAATATACATGAGGCTTTGTGAATATTTAAATGAAATCAATATATTTTATATCTAAATTCCCAACAGAATTTTTAAACATATGCTAATTTCCAAAGTTGTATCTATGATGCTATTTATTGTGTTTGCAATAATTTGAAATCTTTATTATTTGATAGAATATTATGCAGAAGTAAAATGTGCAAGATGGAAAATCACTAGTATAGTTGATATTTATGTTTTTACCCTCTAAGCCCAGAAGAATAAAAATATAAAAATGTATTATTTCTAGTAAGCATGTCACTATATGTTTGGTTGTAGAAATTGTATGCATGTAGCATTCACTGGACATTGGCTTAACAAAGGCATATATTTTCTGCAAATCATTTCAATCTCAAAGCATTTAAAATAAAATTCCATTTTGAGTTAGCTTGAAAAAAAAGTTAAGAAATTTGAAAAATCACCATTAAAATTGAAGAAACAAAAACAATTGCACTAGCACCATTTTCCCAAATAGAATTATCTTACTGGCTCAGACCCAAGCATTATTTCCTAGAGGCTGACATAAGATGTAGTTGTAAATTTCTACACAAATCCAGCTTGACAAGAAATTGAAGAAAAAAAAAAACACAGCTATGTAATTTTATTAACAAATTAATTTCTTACAATCAGTATAAACGAGCATCTGAATTTAAAAATACTTTATATTACTAACTCAAAAATAAGTCAAAAAGTGCAAAAATGAGATAAAAATTTTCTACTGTTTTGATTTGATAGACAGTGGTTCTCAATCCTCAGTGCAAATTATACTCATCAGGAGATGTTTGAAAGAATTTGCAACACCTGGACCCATCCTAGCCAGAACAACTGGATTCTCTTGGGGTTAGGAGTCACGCACAAATTGTTTCTGGTTTTGCTTTTGGTTTTGTTTTGTTTTGTTTTTTAAGCTCCCCAAGTGATTTTTCAGGCACCTAAGGTTGAGACTACAAAAGTGGTGTCAAAACTTTGACATTACAGATCTAATGCAATTCCCTGGATAACTGCTTCTTTTTATTTTTGTTTATTTATTTATTTATTTTTTAAGATGTTATTTATTTATTTGACAGAGAGAGAGCTCACAAGTAGGCAAAGAGGCAGGCAGAGAGAGAGGGAACAGGCCCCCTGCTGAGCAGAGAACCCGATGCGGGGGTTCTATCCCAGGACCCTGAGATCATGACCTGAGCCGAAGGCAGAGGCTTTAACCCACTGAACCACCCAGGTGCCCCAACCGCTTCTTTTTAAAACCTTCATGCAGTGGGAACCTCTGGATGGTTTCCCTAATCCTGTCCTTTGCATCAGGGTTCATCTACATTTAATGAGTTTGATTTTTTTCTCTTTTTTCTAAGAGAGCAAGAGCATGCAAGTGTTGTGGGGAAAGGCATAGGGAAAGGGAGAGAAAGAATCCCAAGCAGGCTCCACCTTAAGTTTGGACCTTGAGATCATGACCTGACCCCAAATCAAGAGTCAGATGCTTAACCGACTCAGGCACCCCTGAGTTTGATCTTAATAACTGCTTGTATCTAACCTAAGTGACAGTGTTTCTTGAAGGCAAGGAGAATTTTCTTTCTCTGAATCTACTACCTATAGTACAAACTACGACACAAACAAAAACTTAATTTTGAAGAAATGCATGCATGAAAAAAATGTTTTTTTTTAATACTGCTGATCATCACTTGTAATAATCATGGAGTATTTTCATAATTACTTCCTTACAAATTTAATACAACTGGAAAATTGAATGCAATGGAAATGAATAAAGAATAATAGATATGGAATTTACTTAAGAGAAGCTCATTTAGCAAATTAAATGAATAACAATATTTAGATTAATTGTTCTTAGCAGTTATATAAACTGCTTTCCTTAGTTCTAAAAATAGAATTCCTTTCTCCTTACAAGATTAAACTAAACAGAATAGACCCATTTGTGCACAAATATCATTTTTATTTGTATATACGTAAAAGTAAAGTGGACAAGATATCCCTGCCTAAAATATGCAGTATATATACGTGATGAGAAGTGGACCCAGGGAACATATTAAGTGTCACTATGCTAGGGAAATTATGTATATGCAATTTTCTTTATAACTATAGATTAACACAATGCTGACTTTTAATATCTAAAAATACAGTTGGAAAATCATTGAAGATAATTTACATCATGCTTCTCCTGCTTTATTCTGGCTACTTTTTCCAGATGAATACATGACCACAGGAATACCTGTGTTACATACTAAATGAGAATTGGGTCAGAAAAAGAGGTAGTCTGATATTTATTTAACAAATATCTTGTACTTAAGGCAGCAGAAAAGGGGGATACTATAAGTGAATATATGCCATACAAAATGCCATTGCCATAGCATTTCTCAGCCTAAGCCCTGAAAATTACAGCTGGAATCAGTTTAAAAAAAATACATTCCATTAATACCGTGGAACATTCAGAGAGTTGACCTGCTTCAGTTTATCCTGTTAACAACTGCGAGCTGGACACATTCAAATGTTCTGTTTATTGTTTTCTTTATTACCTCTTTTCTTAGATGAACATAAAATGTAAGTGGAGAAAACTGGTGACATGCGTTTTATTTAAGCACAAAGGGATCATTTAGACAAGAAGAAATACATTTCATTAAAAAATCTATATTATTTACATTGGCTTTGTTAAAATTAATTCATTACTACTGGACATGTTATGTATCTTTAAATTGAAGAAAGAATTTAGTACTTAATTATCAAATGTATTAGCAAGTGTGGGAATATTATTCAGTAAGCATCTGGCCTAGTTATAAAATAAGCATCTGTCTTATGTTTACAACATAGAATAGTTCATTCGTTTAAACCAGGGTCACAAGTTCAGATGTTTATCCGCCATCTGAATGGACCTACCTGATTTCCAGAGTCGGAATATAAATCAGATGAGATCAGATTTCACCACCCGCATCCATTCTTCCCTTATCGGCCTTTCTTTGGAACTTGCAAACAGAATATAGCAACAATAATGAAAATAGAGATAACATGAAACATCGCATGAATTGTTACGGTCAAAACCTAATTCTCTTCTCAATTTTGCTCATCTACCATGAATGAAATTTCCCTTTAAGAGCATCACACTAATATAGAATCAGGCATATCTTTCTATTATTAAAGCAAGCCATCATCAAATAACTCCTCTGTATTACACTTTATATTCTGTGGATTATAATGTCACTTGTCCCTTAGAACAGTATTGTTTATAGGCAGAGCATCTGCTGTTTTATATATATTTCATATTTTTATATAGTACACTGACAAATGAAACTATATTCTCAGGTTCCTAAAGTCATGTTTTTACTAACAGTTTAATGCAAGGACTGAATTGATATCTATTGGATTAGATATAAAAAAATATGATCTCAGGAGCATTGTTCCTTCAAATTGTCATTTGCCATACCAACAACCTACAAATTCCTTGCATAATGTTCAATTTTTTTTTTAAACTAAGTTTCCAGCCTATTGCCTACTTTTGTTCAAGGCGCCTGCTACTTCACCCAAATAAATATACTTGAAACTTCTCCATTTCCTCCCTTTTAAGAATTACTCTCCTTTGTCCTGTTTTAAAATGTATGAAAAGGTCTTCTGTAGCACATGGCACCTCTATCTTGCACTAGAGCAATTTTTATGTTGGTCTTACCAGTGGAAAGTGAGTTCACAGTGGCAATGAGTTCATTTTATTTCTCTCTGAATATTTATTAAATGTACTGAGAACTCGGGTGCCAAATGTTGTGATAAGCACATTATATCATAATAGTTAATCATCACAACATTAGAATTTTACTAAGAATTCGCACTGTTTTACTGAGGAGAAGAAAATGTGGCTTTTAGAAGTTTAGATCATGACCAGGCTCACATATCAAATAAATGGGAGCATTAGGATTTGAATTCAGGACTCTCTTAAAGCACATACTGTTAACCACAGTACTTACTGGTTCCCAAATTAAAGGGTGTGAACATGAATAAAAGAAACCCATAAAAGCAAATAAAGCATACAAATAAATATGTATCTGTTATGTGGCCCAGATGTCCCCAAGCCTGGCTCTACGAAACAAAGTCACATTTTCATCTTAGAAAGGAGGAGGCCTCCACTCCCATATTATACCACCCCGCTTGCTCTGGTCTAAGAGGAGGAACAGTACATCTATTAGTGGGTGGGATCTCTATGTGCTAAAATGTTCAGTGTGGTTCCTGAATTCATAAGGGCAATGCCAGACATCTGGTCTTCTCTTTGTCTCCACTCATGCCCAGCTGCAGCCTGCTCCTTGCTTCTCTGTGGAGGGTGACTCATGGTAAGATTTTAATTTGGGCTTATTAGAAGGTGGAAAGTCCCACTAAGACTTTGAGTTTTGGCTACACTCACAAGAGGTACTTGGTCATCAGAATCTTGTTTTCCATTGACCAAAGCTACCTTAGGAACCTCAGAGGAAGTAGTGAGATAGGGCAGATAGGATTTCGGTTCTTTTTTTTTTGAGTCATATCTTTATTATTCCATGACACAGACAAACTTCATAGAGTGAGTTTTCCTTGTATACAAAACTGGGACAACAATATCTCTCTTACAGCTCCCTTACAGTAATCACAAAGCATTGAATTCAGTTCTAACCGGTTCATAATAATAGCTCATATATACAGAGTACTTACTATGTGCCGGACATGGTTCTGTGTGCTTTAATAAATTAATACCTTAATCCTCAAAGAGATCCTGAGATATGTGTATTAATTGTCCTATTTTATGAAGCACAAATTTGAGACTTAAAAAGATTAAGTAATCTGCCTACTGTCAGAGTTTGCCACACACACAGTCAGATAATCTGGCTCCAATGTCCACTCTGTTGGCCTCTGGGTGACATTTCCTTTTTATTTTTTTTAATTTAAATTCAATTAATTAACATATAATGGGTTATTTGTTTCAGGAGCAGAGGTCAGCGATTCATCAGTCGTATATAATACCCAGTGCTCATTGCATCACATGCCCTCCTTAAGGTCCATCACTCATTTACCCCATCCCCTCATCCCTCTCTCCTCAGTCATCCTCAATTTGTTTCCTATGATTGAGAGTCTCATGGTTTGTCTCCCTCTCTGATTTCATTTTGTTTTATTTTTTTCCTCTCTTCCCCTATGATCCTCTGTTTTGTTTCTTAAATTCCGCATGAGTGAGATCCTATGATAATTGCTTTTCTCTGATTGACTTATTTATTTTGCTTAGCATAATACCCTCTAGTTCCTCCACATTGTTGCAAATAGCAAGATTTCAATATTTTTTAAAAGATTTTATTTGTTTGAGAGCGAGAATGAGAGAGAGAGAGAGCATGAGAGTGGGGAGGGTTAGAGGGAGAAGCAAACTCCCCACTGAGCAGGGAGCCCGATGTGGGACTCAATCCTGGGACCCCAGGATCATGACCTGAGCCGAAGGCAGTCACTTAACCAACTGGGCCATGAGGCACCCACGATTTCAATTTTTTAATGGCCGAGTAGTATTCCTTCATGTGTGTGTGTGTGTGTACGTGTGTGTGTTTCTGTGTGTGTGTGTATCTATTCAAATTGCCATTCGTCTTCTTTATCCATTCATCTAAGGATGGACATCGGGGCTCTTTCTAAGTTTGGCTATTGTGGACATTGCTACTATAAACTTCGGGGTGCCAGTGCCCCTTTGGATCACTACATTTGTATCTTTGGGGTAAATATTTACACAAACACACAAGGATACTCAGAAATAGGATTGCTGGATCATACAGCAGTTCTATTTTTATTTTTGCAAGGAACTGTCATGCTATTTTCCATAATGGTTGTACTAATTTACATTTCCATCAGAAGTGTACAAAGGTTCCTTTTTCTTCACATCCTTGCTAACACTCGTTATATCCTATTTTTTTTTTACTAGCTATTCTTGTTAAGGTGAGTGAGGTGATATCTTATGTTTCTTTTTGAATTTTTTATTTAAGTATAGATGACACAGAATGTTACATTCATTCAAGGTGTACCACATAGTGATTCAACTTCTCTGTATATTATGCTACGCTCACCATAAGTGCAGCTACTATTTGTCACCACAATGACATATTACAATATCATTGACTACATTTCCTATAATGTGCCTTTTATTCCCATGACTTATTTATTCCATAACTGGAAGCTTATATCTTCCACTCTCCTTCACCCATTTTGTCCAGACCCCCACGCCTTTCCCTCTGGCAACCATCAATTTATTCTTCGTATTTATAGATCTGGTTCTGCTTTTTGTCTGTTTATTCATTTGTTTTCTAGATTCCATATATCAGTGAAATCAAATGGTATTTGTCTTTCTGAATCTGACTTTTTTCATTTAGCATTGTACCCTCTAGGTCCATCCATGTTTTCACAAATGGCAGGATCTCATCCTTTTTTTTTTTTTTTTTAATTCTATCCATTTATTTGACGTAGAGAGAGAGATCACAAGTAGGCAGAGAGAGAGATGGGGAAGCAGGCTCTCCAAGGAGAGAGCCCAATGTGGGGCTCGATCCCAGGACCCCGAGATCATGACCTGAGCTGAAGGCAGAGGCTTTAACCCACTGAGCCACCCAGGCACCCATCTCATCCTTTTTAAGGCTACATAATATTCCATTATGTATATATACCACATCTTCTTTATCCATTTATCTATTGATGGACACTTACTACTCATTGTGGTTTTGATTTGTATTTGCTTGATTATTAGTGATGTTGAGCACTTTAGCCATTTACATGTCTTCTTTGGAAAAATTTGTCAATTCCTTTGCCCATTTTTTAATTGGTTATTTGTGTGTCTGCTATCGAGTTGCATATATTGGAGATAATAACTTCTTATCAGATGGATGGTTGCGAATATTTTCTCTCACTCTTTAGACTGCCTTTTCATTTTGTTGTTTTCTTAGCTAAGCAGAAGCTTTTTAGATTGATGTAATTCCACTTATTTATTTTTGTTTGTGTTACCTATACTTTGGTATCATATCCAAAAAATTATTACCAAGACCAATGTCAAGGAGCTTTTTACCTACATTTTCTTCTAGGAATTTTACAATTTTAGGTCTTATGTTTAGGGCTTTAATCTATTTTGAGTTGATTTTTATTCAGAATAAGAAAAGGACCCAATCTCATTCTTTGTATATGGAGAGCCAATTTTCACAACACCATTTACTGAAGAGACTATGCTTTCTCCACTATCAATTTTTGGCAACTTTGTCAAAGATTAGTTGACTATATACATGTCTGTTTATTCTAGGATCTCTAGTCTATGTTATTGGTTTATGATTCTATTCTTATGCCTGTACCATACTGTTTTGATCACTATAGCTTTGTAATGTTTTGAAATCATGCAGTATGATGCCTCTAGCTTTGTTCTTGCTCAAGATTGTGTTGACTATTTGGAGTATTGTGTAGTTCTATAAGAAATTTAGTTTTTTTTCATTTCTGAAAAATTCGTAGATCTTTAGGAAGTATGGATATTTTAACAATATGAATTATTTAATCCGTGAACACAGAATAACTTCCATTTATGTGTGTGTTCTTTAATGTATTTTAACAGTCATATTTTTTAGGATACAGATCTTTCACCTTTTAAGTAATTTATAATTATTATTTTTGATGATTAGTGTTTTCTTCTTTTTCTAGTTCTTGAGGTGTAAAGTAAGACTGTTTGAGATCTTTCTTTTTTCTTAATGTAAGCATTTGTTGCTATAAACTTCCCTCTTAGAACCACTTTTGCTAATCCCATAAGTTTTGGTATGCTGTGTTTGCATTTTCATTTGTCTCAAGATACTTTCTGAATTTCTTTTGATTTCATCTTTGACTCATGTTACTCAGCAGTGAGTTGTCTAATTTTCACATATTTGTGAATTTTCCAATTTTCCTATTGTTTTTGATTTCTAGCTTTCTATCACTATGGCTAGAAAAAGCACTTGATATGATTTAATCTTAAATTTGTTAAGACCTGTTTTGTGGTCTAAATTATGATCTATCCTTGTGCACTTGAGAAGAATATGTATTATCTAACTACGATAGTTTATTTCTAGACTCTCAATTCTATTTCACTTATTTGTGTGACTTACCTTATGCCAGCACCACACTGTTTTGATTACTATACCATTGTAGTAAGTTTTGAAATCAGGAAATGTAAGTCTTCAAATTTTGCTTTTCTTTCTCAAGATTATTTTCACTATTCTGGGTCTCTTGAATTTCCATAGGAATATTAGAATCAGGTTGTCAATTTTGCAAGTAAGTTAGGTGAGTTAATTATTTGGTGTTGGACCTCAAAACATGCAGCCTTGAGCATGTGCGCTTTTACCCTAGGATGACAGTGGTTTTTAGCAGGGCTGTTTCTTGCTGCCTCTTTCTCTGATCTCTCTGTTAAGCTACCTGTCCCATTTGGTATTACACCCAGTTCCACTAATTACCAGTTGATTGTTTTACCACTTTGACAATGCTTTGGAACATAAATCGCTCCCTGCTCTGATTCTGTGAAATCTGTGCCCCTTTGCAGAAGGTGTTTTTGAGAGTAGTCATTGAGGTTTGTTTCTGACCTCAGAAAGGCCCTACTTAGTTGTCAGTTTCCTGGATTCTCTTTGGTAAATGCCCTGCTTACAGTTTATTTATCTCATGACACCACCATTGTATTCTTAGTTGTTTGCAAACAAAATTTCTTATTATTTTCAAGAGCACTGTTAGGCCTAAGTTTCCCCACACTATTCTAAATAAAGTCATTTCTTTCTTGGAGAGTTTCAGAGTTCTATGTTCTCATGGCCTGTCTTTTTCCCCTGAGAAAAATCTCTGAGCCGCTTCTCTTGAGCTGGAGGTGAGAACGATGGCCCACTTGGTTAAACTTCTTATTCTTTTTTTCTTTTTTTCTTTCTTTTTGAAAGCATCCTTAGGCATAAACTTCCCATCAAGTCAGGTTCTTTGGGGAGAGCTTTGATGTCTTTTTCTTGTTGACTCTCTCTCTCACTGAGCCAAAATCTTCAGCCAAAATCTCTGAGCAACTACTCTGGGCATTGGGGGAGTAGGTGGTAGTCTCTAATCTTTACTGCTTGCATCTCCCAGCTTGGAGTCTCCACCCTACAATCCAAATGGGGCAAAGGCAATTGAGGCCAAATTTTGCCATGCCTCTAGGCAGGGTCTTGACTTGTTATGTGTATAGGTAGGATGTAAGGTAGAGATTCCATAAGTAGGGTATAGCCTCTATACACTATACATAGGGTAAAGTCTCTATCTTATGCGTAAGGACTGGGCTGAGTATGGGAGCTCCTGGACTATTGATCACAAATACCAGGAAATTAGTCTCTTTAAATTGAAGTTAGAAGGGTTGAGAAATGCTGGCAGCCTGCCTTGCCAGGTAAGATAAGGTAAAAAGCTTAAGGTTGAAAGTTTAAGAGGGGAAGACCCTGTCTTTTGGCCACAAACGCCCTGAGTATAGCTACCATCAAGTTAAGTTAGGTGGAGAAATTTTTGCGAATCATGGTTCATATGTCACAGACTGTTGCTGTTCTTACTGAATTTTAGTAGATTTTCTTGAACAATTATTTCTTCATTTGATTTATGACCTTAGTACAATTCCAGAGACTTTAAATGATTGTTCTTATATAATTTTAACCAGCTTTGTTTGTTTTACTGGGGCATTAGGGTGGATACCATGATGAGTACAATATATAGGAAAAGACTTCAGAAAACTTATAATAGATAGAGGCTTATTTAATTGGAAATATCAAGGAAAGCCCTGGAATGTCCCATATTGCCATAGTCATGTTTCACTCGCAGGCATATAACACAATTTTTAGACAGTTATATATATTGGTAAATTATCTAGGACATTTCAGGGACTTCTGAATCTTGAAATGAGATCCAAGAAAGAAAAAACCTGCTTCTATCTTTAGATATTATGCAAAGAATATGATTCCCATAGTTAGTACATCTACCATAAATTCTGAAAGATGATAATCTTTCACATGAGGAGGCATATTAGGTGAGAAAGGTAGAGGAGAAAGATCGGAAAAGTCTGGGGCTTTGATGACATTAACCCTTCCTGAGTGTCCCTTGACTGGTTACAGAATATAAAAAAAACTGCCATTGAATCAGCAATAGATCTGGAGTTGTTCATTACTTGCAGCCAAAGCATTTTGATAAAAGGAGAAGAAAAAAGTATTTTCAGTTTATTTATGTCTGATGAAGACATCATGATCATGAGGAATGAAATAAGATCATGAAATAAGAAAAGAATTAGAGGAACTGTAGAAGGAGAGAGGACAAAAAGGCGGGTAGGGAAGAACAGGTGAGGCCCTTTAGGGTGTGTTAAAGCAGATTGTACTTTTTTTTTTTAAGAGTTTACTTATTTGAGAGAGTGAGAGAGCGTGAGCAGGGGGAAAGGCAGAGAGAGGGACAAGCAGATTCCCCAGTGAGCGGGAAGCCCAGTGCAGGGCTTGATCCCAGGACCCCAGAATCATGACCTTAGCTGAAGGCAGACACTCAACTGACTGAGTCACCCAGGTGCCCAAAAGGAGTCTGTTCTTATCAAAATGACAGAAAGAAATGATTGGAAGTTTTAAAGCAAAAAAGGAGATTCAGATTTGTATTTTGACAATGTTGTTCTGGCAGAAATGCAGAGAATGTACTTGCAATGTAGAAACAGAGTATATGCAGATAGAGCAACTGAAGGTAATGGAATGCAAGAGAGAAATGATTATAACAGGGATTTTCAAATATGCAGTAGAAGTAGGGTGAAGATGTCTAAGCAGTAACCACAAAAGGATTTTGATGGATTGGATTAATGGAGTGGACTTTAAATAGTGTCAAGAATGATATCTACATTCTGTTCTTGCAGAGGACTGAATAGTGATACTATTTATTAAGATAGTAAACAGTGGAAGAAGACCTCGCAGCAGGATAGGGGACAGATTGTGAGTTAAGTGAAGAATTCAATGAAGAGGGCCATGGGAAGGTCTTCACAGAGAAAGACTATCTATAGATGGCAGTAAAAACTGTACATGAGAATGAGATGACTCATG
>JAPYYM010000840.1:0-14209 GCA_028534135.1 Potos flavus
TGCTTGCATTATAAAGTCAGGGTTGAGAGTTGAGGTCGGGAGGTGGAAAGATCCAGTAGGAATCGGAGGCAGAATTAGCAGCGGTGTCAGTGCTGCACATCTGACCTCCTGTTTCCGGTGCTGCAGTTTTGCCCTCAGGGGGCTTCTGAAGAGACTGTCTGCTGATCCCTTCCTTTGTGCTTGGCCCCCCCGCAGGCTGCAGACCCTACTCCATCCCCCCCTGTGAGCACCACGTGAACGGCTCCCGGCCCCCGTGCACAGGGGAGGGAGATACCCCCAAGTGCAGCAAGATCTGTGAGCCCGGCTACACCCCGTCCTACAAAGACGACAAGCACTATGGTAATGGGGGGCCGCGCTGCCCAGCACCCTGGGGCCAGGGCCCGCTAACACCCTTCCCGAGCCAGAGAAAGGGAGAGGCCAGGGCAGTCGACTCTTGGAGTCAGGAACATGGGAGGAAGGAAGCTCATGACTCTCTCATCAGTGGGAGCAGCATACCATGCTTTCTGCCTGTCTCCACACCAAATCCGGCCCCAGGATCCCTGTTGCATCAGTCACAGACCCTTAGGGTTGGAGGGACCAGACCCCTCGTTTTACAGGGGAGTGATCTGGTCTAGAACCTTCTGGGCACCGCTCTGCCCTTCTCCCGTGGTCCCATGCTCACTGCCCCTCCCGCCACAGACCTGTGCTCTCCCACATTTTCCCATCAGAGTCCGGGGCCATCGTTTATTCCTCCCCAGGGCAGCCTTCCCTGACCCTGGGCTGGGCGAGACCCCAAATGCAGTCTTCAGCTGGCGGCTCCCTGTCAGTCAGTGAGGGGCTGACAGATGGCCCCGGGGCGGGGGCGCGCCTCATTCCCACTTGGCTGGTTCATTTGCCAGGATGCAGTTCCTACAGCGTGTCTAGTAGCGAGAAGGAGATCATGGCGGAGATCTACAAGAATGGCCCGGTAGAGGGGGCCTTCACCGTGTATTCCGACTTCCTGATGTACAAGTCTGGTGTGTACCCCCCTGATGGCAGCGGGGGCGGGGGGGTGGGTCCTGGGGGACCAACAGGACCAGATTAGGGAGGAAGACATCGATCTATGCTGGCGAAGCCCTGGACCACGCCTCACATTCAGTTGACAGGGGAACAGGAAGCACCTGGCTCTGCGCGAGGCTCTGGGGATTCACCCCCGGGGATCCCGACGGTCCCCGGCCCGAGAGCGGCCTTAGAAACCCCCCGCGCTGGATGCATAGTCTGTGGCTGGCCCCGATGTCTCCGTTCTGCCCGCTCAAACACTTGGAACGCTCTCCACTCTCTGGGAACACCATTGAATAAAGGGAGGTGATTCTGGAAGACAAGATTGTAAAGCTGGCTGTTTTTAACAGTCCCGCTCCCTGTAACTTAAAAGGGTGCATTTCCAGTTTGACGGAGTGATTCCCCAGGGAGGGCATCGCCTGCTGTGCAGGCCCCGTGAGCACCTTGGCCTGTGGCTTTCTCCGTCGGTCAGCACCGGCTGCCGCCGCCCCGGCCTCCCTCCCACTTCACCTCTGCAGGGCGCTTCCCGGGGCCGCACCTTAGAACTTCTTAAGTTGCAGAACGCTTTTGACAAATAAATCCTCACGGGGAGTCCTAGCATGTAGAACAGGTAACTGGAATAGAATGGTAACATTAAATTTACTTCTTAAATTAAAATTTATAGCTTCAGTTTTCAAGGCAAGCAACGAGCACATTTTGATGGACTCCCCTTTAACGTTCACTCAACATATTTGGGTGTTGGGCTTTCAAAAACCTATTGAAATCGTTGCCCCGTGTCGTGGGAGCCCCTGGGGCCTTCTATGTAACCTCGTTTGGGAGGGCGCGGTGGGCCCGGGGCGGCCAGCCAAGTTGGAGAGACGCTCCGGGAAGTGGGGCAGCAGCCTGGTCTCTGCCTGATCGGGCCGTGCCTTTCTCAGGCGTGTACCAGCACGTCACTGGAGAAATGATGGGAGGCCACGCCATCCGCATCCTGGGCTGGGGAGTGGAGAATGGCACGCCCTACTGGCTGGTTGGCAACTCCTGGAACACGGACTGGGGCGACAATGGTGAGTCTGCTCACGGGGTGTGTGGGCTGGGACGGAGGGCTCATCTTGTCCTGCTCTGCCCCAAACCCTGGGCCTGGGGCTCAGCAGTGACCTCCCGGGGGTTCCCTTGCCATGAGGGCAGCCGCTGATCCCGAGACAGGTGGTAGGGGCCGTGGCTTCGGGGCGCTTGTCTCGCACAGTTTCCCGTGCCCGGGAGGCAGTGCTTGCTGATGTGGGGTCAAATGGAAGTGGGGTCCAGAGGCCTCGTGATGTGGTGCTGGGCTGATGGGCGAACAGAACGGGTCGGGAGAGCACCTTGGGGCTAGTTTGGTGACTGCTTTGGGGCTAGGCTGGTGTCTCCCACTCCTGGGTCTTTCTGGGGTGAGTCTGAGTATGTTGGCAAGGGTCATAACTCAGCACACTTTTAAGGCATGTGATTTTTGCTTTCCAGGCTTCTTTAAAATCCTCCGAGGACGGGATCACTGTGGAATTGAATCAGAAGTTGTGGCTGGAATCCCATGCACTGACCAGTACTGGAAAAAGATCTAATTTGCTGTGGGACTGCTCCTGCCAGCCCTGGGGCACTGTTTCCCTAAATATAGCCAGCTGGGCTGGTGAGGAGATGGAGGGTAGGAATGTCTTTTATTCTTTTGAGTTCGAATAAGATACAAGAGGTTTTAGACAGGGCCTGAGGGATTGGGCCAAACCTCGTGTCTATGGTCAGAGCCGTCTTCCAAGGAGACACATCCAGGGCCTGGCTACCTCCCAGCCCGTTGGGTGGACTGCAGTCCCCGTGCACACTTAGGCCACGTGAGCCACCGCCGCAAGCGAAACGAGACCTTCCCCCCTCCCAGACCAGTGCTGCGCCTAGTGCCCGCCGCCCCCGTGTCCTCCCCCGGCCGCACTCACCAGGAAGCCACACCGAGACCCGGAGGGTCTGTTAGGCATCCCAGAGGAATGGAAAGTGGAGTCCCTAACAAGACCAGTCCCCACCAGCGGCGGTACTTCTATGCAGGTAGCTCGCTAGCTGTGGACTAGGTTGGAAAGAAAACCAGTGGACCGGCCCTCGGAGAAAACCGTGCTCCCAGGGCCCCTGCATCTCTTGAGCTTTGCGATGTTCCTGCAAAGACCCTCTCTGGTCTTGTCCTTGGCATGATTCCTTTTTAAATACACGTTTTATTTTGTGTGCACCTCAGCTGATCACGTGTATGAAAGAGGAACAGTTGGAAGAGCTGTCCTCGCTTCACAGACTGTGTCCCTCCAGCCCCACCGGGTGGCCGTGAGCTGACGGGCCGACCAGCCTCATAGTGACGCTCACTCGGGAGAAACCAGCTTTAACTGTAAAAATCACTGCTTCACTGTTAATTTAACCAGGAAAGGAATGACTGTGCCAATAAAACGTTTCCTCCCTTAACATAAAGTCTGTGTTGTGGTGGGCCCAGGTGTCCCTGAAACTCGAACCAGGGAACTCTTGTCTCAATCCATGGTTTCTCTCTTCTTCGTTCCCTGTCACTTTCATCAGCCCTGCTCTATGAATTCATCCCTTAAACTGCCTCGAGCCCCGATGAGCTGCGCCCCTGCTTCGTCTCAAGAGCTAAGAACACAGTTGTGGCGTGTGGGAAGCCAGCTGTCCTGGTGGAGGGCCGGGTCACCCCGGGCCCCGCCGATGTTGGGATGAGGTGGAAGCAGTGCTGTGTGTCCGTTCTGAGTCCCCGCTGTCTCTGGGTTCCGCCACTGGTTAAGAATCCAAGCAGCGAAGTCACTAGTGTTTGAGGGAACAGGAAACTAGGATTGCCCCGTCCCACCGGCCCGTCAGTACCTGACGTCTTTCCCAGCTGAGGCCTGGCCTAGTTCTAGAAGCACGGGAAGTTTGACTTCCGATGGAAATTAGAAGTTGGGGATCAGAAACTGCCTTATCAGATAAGCTAATAAGCACCTGGTGAATATGGAAGGGAAAATTTGTGAAAGCCGGAATTAAATGAAAAACTTCAAAATCTGTGAAACCTAGCATAATACGAAGGCCACCAAAAGCCAAACTTTGCAATCACTTTATTCTTAAAATTTCAATGGGAAGACATTCATAACCTCAGTGACGTTCTGACAGATTCGACCTGCCCCCAGAGTTGGATGGCCCCATGGCCACCCCGCGCCCACCTGCAGCTGCGTGCCCGGCTGGGAAGCCAGGGGACATGGACGGCAAGGACCCAGGTGAACCGCAGGGCATCTGCACACTTGGCTTAAGGAGTCTGTTAGAAAACAAAACCAGCACTGTTTAGGATTGGGATCAGTGTCAATACTTAAATAAGCCTAATTACCTCCTTGATCACCCTGTCACCGCAGTTCGACAAATAGGCATGCCTTTCTCGGGTGCCTGTCAGAACAAGGTGATCCATCGATGGAAGGCACCGTGCCTTTTTGTTCATTACCCAGGAGGATGTGGGTTTAGTTTAGACTTTGAAGTTTGGGCACATAGTTGCTTTTCCGCTCTTAACGTGCGTCCGATATCTCTGCTTCAGACCCAGCAGGGCCGACACCCAGCAGCTTGGAATGAGGAATTTGGGCCAGAGCTCTGAATCTGCCCTTGCAATTTAACAAGACTCCTGCTGGTTCACATGTTCACGGTTCACATGCCTTAGAGCAGTGGTTCTCAAACTGGGCTCCTGACCAGCAGCATCTGTATCACCTGAGAACTTGTTAAAAATGCCAGTTTCAGGGTACTCCCCAGACCTGAGAGACAAACGGTCCTAGCAATCTGGGACCTTCAGGCAATTCGGCTGCTGAGGTTGGAGAACCACGGCTTTAGAGCGCTGCTTCCCAGACTGCTCAGATTAATTAACAAATGGCCAGCCAGCTCTTGTGGCTACACACACGTGCATGCCGACCCCGGAGAAATGGTTCAGACAGAATGGGGCTTCCAAGGAACTGCTCCAAGCGCTTTCCCAAAGGGAGAGGAGGGTGCATGTGTGCACGTGTTTCTGGAGCTCTAGAAGCTCCCAAAATGTGGACAGCGGGCTCCTGCTCCTGTCCGTTGTAATGGGAGTTTTTAAAATTTAGAGCCCTAGATTCAGATGGGTCAGATACTCCTCTGAGGAAAAGCTAAAATATTCCCCTTTACGTAGAAATCAAGTGGACTGGAGGCCAGATCTGATACATCTGATACATCTGATTGATTAAAGTGTGCAGTGGAGGTTGGGGTTGCCAGATTTAACAAAGGATGCTCAATCAGATTTGAATTTCAGATCAAGTAATTTTTTTAGTAGAAATGTGTCCTGTGCAATAATATTTGGGACATAATTATACTAAAAAATAAAAATTAGGGTGTCAAATTCTAGTTTAACTGGGCATCCTGTATTTTACCCAGCAATCTTAATAAACTATATTTAGAAGGAAAATGATCTTCCAAAGCACCCAGGAGTGGGCACAAGAGCTAAGACTTTGCACAAGTCAGTGACAGTAAAAGTCACGTAACTCTACAGCTGGGAGGGGCCTAGGTCTTCTAAACCATACAGAAGCTCAGAAAGTCCCACAGGTCCTAACTGAGCCGGGGAAGAAACCTTCCAGTACATCCCCCTCAGACCACGACTCTCTACCTGGTTGTCCTCTCTCCTACACGGGTTGTAGAGAACTCATCCAGCATTTCAACACACAAATTTCTAACCGCCTACCTTGGAAACTCAAGCCAAGTTCTGATGTTGAAATTGCTAGGAGCCTGGCTCAGCTGTGCTCTGTGTGGCAAGTGCCTGGCTTCAGCGTGGTGACAAGCTTGTCCAGGACTGAGCCTCAAGTGAACCGATTCACTGCATGGACCGAAACTAAGCCACTGTGTCTGGTGGCAGCCGGGGACACGGAGGAAATCCGTGTACGTGTATAACCACGGGAGGCCGGCATTCCTGCCGGGGAAAACCCTCAGCTTCAGCGATTATGTCACCACACACAAAGGACTGCGGCAGGCATGAATGGCTTCTAGAAAGTACTTTCATGCCCCACACCAGTGATTCCTCAGCTTGAGGGGCTTTTTCAAACAACCTTCGAGGCGGTCGTGTCCTCCCCAGCTCAGGCCGAGATTCGCAGTAAGTCACTGGGGGAGCGCACCTCATGCTCCCCTGGCCCGTGCAGGGCTAAAGGCAGACAGTGATGCTAGAAGAATGAGGCTAAATGCCCTTCAGCTTTCCAGCCCATCACCTGAAAACACGTCTTGCCTATCTCGAGGCTTCCGTGTATAAACTGGTGATTTTTTAAAAAGGAAACAAAAGACAAAAAAACCACAAAAACCCTGGACATGATAATATTTCTGCATGCAGCTAGGAGTTGGCCAGAGTGAGAGCAGGCCGGCAGAGGGAGTGCAGGTCACAAGCTGGCCGGGGAGACGAGGCTGCCGTGTGCTCTTCCAGCAGACACAGGCGTGCAGGGCCCAGGCAGCTGGGTCCTTCTTCCTGGTCCTGCTCTGGCTGGCTCCGCGGGGGCCACAGACGGCCATCTGTCCCTCCATCACTAACTCCATTCTTGCGTTCCTATTTGCCACACGCGTCCAGGCTTTTAAATGAGCCACCCTCGACAAATGCAAAGTAATTCAGTTCTTTATTATAAACACATCTTGAGATATGATGTCTTCTTAAAAAGTCAGCCTTAACTGAAGGCCAATCTTCTACGATGGGGCCCAAAGCAATCCTGCAGTTTCTTTCTGAAAGTTAACCTCCTTTTAAACCAAGAAGCCATTCCAGAACCCCCCGAAGTCAGTCCTTAGCCTTCGTGGGCAGAAGACAGCCCGCATTCTTAGGAAACCTGGGGCCGTGGCCTAGACCTACAAGCACGGACGTCTACTACATTCAAATCAACTGAAGGAAACAAAATGAAGAGAAAAATGGGAACCCAACCGAGAAAATTCACTTCACTTTGTACAAGGACATGTATTCCAAGGTTGGTTCAAATTAAATACATTTAATTATAATTCTAGCCAGGATTCACACTAAATAAGATCTCTCGGCAGCCCCCTAGACCACCATGTCCCCTGACTTGCAGTGAGGGGCCCTCTGCTGCCGGCCACGGTGTGTGGACGGGAGCACTGCCCACAAGGGCCTGCTTGCTGAGGGCGAGGTAGCCTTCCCTTTTATTCTTAGCTTCCTGACCACATGTCACAGTTCCGAAAAGTCCCAAGTCCACAGAGTTCTTTCAGGGATTAAAGCAGGAGAGAAATAGGGGGGAGGGAGGTACCAATATCCTTTTTCTTAAAAGAAAAGGCCAATCCATTTCATGGTGAACTTGAGCTTCCAGACTAAGACCCAATCAGTGTTCTCCGGTCTGCACGTAGTCTTCTGTGACCTGGGACAGGGTGCTCAGGTACTGCCAGCTCAGGGCGGCCAAGAGCATGACAAATGACAGGTAAAGAGGGGAGTAGTGACTTCGAGAGATCAGCTGACAATTGGGAAGATTCTGGGTCCTGATGGTGGAGATGATCTGCCTGGTTTTACCAGAAGATGGGTCTGAGCTGGGGATTCTATGATAAATCTGTCAAAGAAAGGAGAAAATTGTAAGTGCCACTTTGTGAGTCCTAGGAACTTTATAAGCACCTTCTGTGTTTACTTCTTACAATAACCCTACACAGGGAGGTATTTTATGTCCCTCTTACCAATGAGCAAACAGGTTCAGAGAACACGAAAGGAATAACCCAAAGTCACTCCACTAATAAGGCAGGGCTGTCCACGGAGGCCCGAATCATCCCGCAGCCGGTCCGTGGGAGCCCCAGGGCGTCCCTGACCCCGGGGAGCCACCCCAGCCCTCCCTGAGCTGCACCTCCCCGGCGCCTGGCACTCAGCCGGGCGCGGAGGGGGAGCCTGGGAACGTCAGCGGGGTTTGACAGCACTGCTCACACAGCAGGGCAAGGCGACTGAAAAGACGGGGCAGACGCAGCCAGACAAGATGGAATCTGTGGTGTGGACCACAGGCTGGATGAAGAAAGGTGAGAGCAGAAGCTGGGAGCCGGAGTAGTCCTCCCAGAACCTTCTCGGTGACTCCGCCCCTCCTACTCCCCCGACAACTCTCCAGAGCATTTGCTGAACCCGGGCCTCGCCTCCCTGCTTCCAACTACAGCTGCGGGCAAGGCCTCGATGCCTCTCATCTGAGCTATGGCCAGCCTCCAAACTGAGCTCCTGACTCTCCTGAGCCCCGAAGTCCACTCACCTGCTCACCACACTGTCACCAAAGAAACAGAAAACCTCTGCTTGACACCCCTACTGGCTCCGCACGGGCTGCTGAATGAGGTCTGAGCTCTGTGACATGGAGCGCAAGGCCGCCCATGACCTGGGCCCGCTGAACCTCTCCAGCTTCATCTGCTGCTGCCCGCCTGTCTCTCCTCACTGTTGGAACAACTTGACTGCCGTCTTCCACGTGTGATGCTCTGCACACTTCTGCTCCCTTCTTTGCTCACACCATGCCCTCCCCATGCTCTTTCATCTGGCCAACTCTTGTCCGTTGCCCAAGTCTCAAGTTAGGTGTTAAGTCTTCTAGAAAACCTGCCCTGGGGCGCCAGGTAGCTCATTTGGTTGAGCGTCTGCCGTCAGCTCAGGTCATGATCCCGGAGTCCCAGGATCGAGTCCCACATCGGGCTCCCTGCTCAGCGGGGACTCTGTTTCTTCCTCTGACCCTCCCCTATCTCGTGCTCTCTCTCTCACATTTTCTCTCTCTCAAATAGATATATAAAATCTTTAAAAAAAAAAAAAGAAAAGAAAAAAAAAAAAAAAGAAAAGAAAAAAAAAAAAAAAGAAAAGAAAAAAAAAAAAAAGAAAACCTGCCTTGATCCCCAAGGTTGGGTCCCATGCCCCCCCCCGCCCCGCACATGCTCCTACATTATCAACACTGAATTCACCTATTTCTATGTGTCTCCCTGGACTGCAAGTCTCAAAGGCACCACATCTTACCCGTCTTTCTGCCTCCAGCCCAGCTCCGGCCCTGGCACACAGGAGGCCCTGAGCAAATGGTCACTGACTCAAACTGACAGAGCAGCTAAGAGATGACGGAGGTGGGAAGTGACAAGGATCTGAGCCAAGACGAGGCAACCAGGAGGAAGATGACAGAGCAGGCGTATTTTTAAATAAATTTTTCCCAAAATTCTCATTATATAATATAGGGCTATTTTTTTCCACAGACATATATTATATTCTTGCCACCCTCCTACCTCTCCACCAAAAGGGCATAGCTGCAATCTAGTATAACAAGAAAATAAAAGAATACGTCCTACCGGGGCACCTGGCTAGGTCAGCTGGGAGAGCATGTGACTCTTGACCTTGAGGTTGTGAGTTTAGGCCCCGTAATGGGCATAGAGCACAGAGCTCACTTAAAAAAAAAAAAAAAAAAAAGACTATACCTTCAGAAATATGCTAATGATATCTACTATCTAATATTATGCTACAAAGAATAACTTTAGAGAGAAAAACAGAAACTGGGATGAAACTACAATTTCCTCGTTACTTTCTTTTTAAAAAATTTTATTTTTTTAAATTTTTTCTTTTTTAAAGATTTTATTTATTTATTTGACAGACAGAGAGATCACAAGTAGGCAGAGAGGCAGGCAAAGAGAGAGGGGAAAGCAGGCTCCCCACTGAGCAGAGAGCCCATGCGGGGCTCGATCCCAGGACCCCAAGATCATGACCCGAGCCGAAAGCAGAGGCCCCAACCCACTGAGCCACCCAGGTGCCCCTATTTTTTAAATTTTTTAAAAAGATTTAATTTATCTGAGAAAGAGCAAGCACATATGCATGAGCTCGGGGAGGGGCAGAAGGCTAGGGACAAGCAGACTCCCGCTGAGCAGAAAGCCCGATATGAGGCTCAATCCCAGGACCCCTGGATCATGACCTGAGCTCAAGGCAGACACTTAACTGACTGAGCCACCCAGGCTCCCCTCTTTTAAAAAAAATTTTAGATGATAGAGTTATACTTGTAAAAACAAGCAATACAGGGGCACCTGGGTGGCTCAGTTAAACATCTGACTTTTTTTTTTTTTAAGATTTTATTTATTTATTTGACAGAGAGAGAGATCACAAGTAGGCAGAGAGGTAGGCAGAGAGAGAGGGGGAAGCAGGCTCCCTGCTGAGCAGAGAGCCCGATGCGGGGCTCGATCCCAGGACCCTGAGATCATGACCTGAGCCGAAGGCAGAGGCTTTAACCCACTGAGCCCAGGCGCCCCAAACATCTGACTCTTGATTTCAGTTCAGGTCATGATCTCAAGGGTCGTGAGATCCAGCCCTGTATCAGACTCCACACTCAGCAGGAAGTCTGCTTGGGATTCTCTCTCCCCCTCTCCCTCTGCCCCCTCCTCCTGCTTGTGGGCATGCTCATTGCTCTCTCTCAAAATAAATAAATAAAATCTTCAGGGACGCCTCGGTGGCTCAGTCGGTTGAATATCTGCCTTCGGCTCAGGTCATGATCTCGAGGTCCTAGGATCAAGTCCCACATTGGGATCCTTGCTCAGTGCGTAGCCTGCTTCTCCCTGCCGCTCCCCCTGCTAGTGCTCTCTTTCTGACAAATAAATAAAATCATCGAAACAAATAAGCAATACAAAAATAAAGTAAAAATTCAGAGTTCCCTTATACTACAATCCTCTCAGCCATAGGCTAGTGTAGTTACTTTTATACCTTTCCTCACTTTGCCCTAGTAACCCTATATAGAAATGTATAAAATGTCTTCTATAAGAACAACATAAATTGGTGTAGTTACTTTTATACCTGTTGCCATGTGCATATATGCCTATATACAAACACATAAAACGTATATACGTATTATATATTCTACATACTATATAGAATGACTATGTTCCAGGGGCGCCTGGGCAGCTCAGTCAGTTAAGTGTCTGCCTTCAGCTCAGGTCATGATCCCAGGATCTTGGGATCGAGCCCCACATTGGGCTCCCTGCTCAGCGGGGAGCTGCTTCTCCCTCTTCTGCTCCCCCTGCTTGTGCTCTCTTTCTGTCAAATAAATAAAATCTTAAAAAAAAAAAAGAATGACTATATTCTATATAACGCATAAATATATGACTACATTGTGCATATAAAATTATACACAATTTTATTTTAAAAATAGATTATAAATAGATCATGCTGCAATTTGACTTTTTTCACTCACAGAATTTTTTATGGACATTTCTTAATGCCAGAACCTAGGAAATGATATTCTGTTTTTAAACACAAGCTGCATAATGTGGATATACTATAATTTAATCAACTCCTTCCCAATGAGGACTAAGGACAAAATGTTACAAAAAGCACCTCTGCACATCTTCTGGCTAAGTTTGTACATAGAGTCCTAGAATTGCTTGGTCAGAGGGGTAATGCATGCAAAAGTCTGACGAGTAAGAAAGCTTCTAGGTAGAATAGGCAGGGTATGGAGCTTCCTATGGATCAGAGTTAGAATAAAGGAGCCTGGGTTATCTGGATTCCTTGATTAGGTGAACGGTAATATCATTAACCAAAAAAAGAAGTTTATGACCAAGTTCTGAGCTGGACTAATCAAGTCAGGAGTGATGATCATGTGGTGGAGAAAGAAGCCTGGCCATCAAAGAGAATATCAGAAAGCTTTTGTGCGGTGAGAGAAAAGGAAAATCAAGACGGAAGTCCGGGAAATACCAGTATAAGCAGCCAGAAAGGCAAAGGAGTCGACAGACAGGTAAGAGGTTAAACTGGAGGCCAGAGTCACAGAAGCCCAGAGAGGAAAGGGCTTTTAAGGTGAGAAAGATCCACAGTGTCAAATAATACAGTGGGGCTGGGGAGAATGTTTCCGAAATTGGTCATTAGAAGGTCATCAAATCACTTCAGTAAGAGGAGTTCTCATGACAAGGCAGGAACAAAAGCTGGTGAACATGAGTTGGGTTGAAGAAAAAAAATGGGAATAAATAACACGAAGAACATGTATCTTTCGAGAAGCGTACCTGTGAGGGAGAGCAGGAGGGGAGTAGGTAGAGAGGAGCAAAGTCAAGCCAGAGTCACGATCTGTTCCCTTTTGGATGCACCGTGGCCGGAGCGCACACACGAACTAGAGGAGTGACGGGGGGAGGAGGTGACTTTGGATAAAGAGGGGGCGCATCTCGGGGCGACAGAGGGGAGCAGGAGGGCTTAGGCTCACCCAGGAGAGGCGGACACAGAGAGGTGGAGGGGGTTTACAACACACAATCTCGCACTTCCTCCCACGGGGAATGGCGCCGCCGAGGAGAGGATGGGGAGTATGACAGTGCTTTCCCGACTTTCTGTTCGCGGGGGATCTCCTGGGGAGCCTGGTAAAGGCAGATTCTGATTCAGTGGGTCTGAGTCGCAGTGAGACCCTAGCAAGTGCCCAGGGGCCCCGGATGCTGCCGACCCGAGGACCACACTCGGGATTCGTGAGCACAAGAAGGGCTTGAAGGGCATGGCGATGCTCTAGACGAACCACAGTGTGGGGTGAGACGGGAAGCTGGGCCAGCTTGAAGAAGATCGCCCTCACCAAGGAATGAGCATTGGCAGAGAAGGAGATAGCAGTTTCTGGCTGTTTGCCTCAGCATTTGTTTCTGTCCCAAAATAGCTGGTGGAGCCTCTTGCCAGCTGACAGGGATCCAGGCTGGTCTGAAGCTGCGGCTGCTCCAGAGGACCCAGGACACCTGCTCCGTGGGGGTCGGCTGTCACTCTGACTGTTCCTTTAAACACTAGAGTTGCTTGAGGAAAGCCTTCAAGTCCCCTGCAAGGGTTAGGGTTAGGCCCAGAGACCTGACAGAATAAATGTGTCTGCCTGTCTTCCTGCAAAGGATAGACTTGATCAGTGAGAAGCAGGATCAGTGTTAATATCTGGACAGCAGCAAAAATCCAGACAGCTGGGGCACCTGGGTGGCTCAGTGGGTTAAGTGTCTGCCTTTGGCTCAGGTCCCGATCCCAGGGTCCTGGGATCGAGCCCCATACTGGGCTCCCTGCTCGGCGGGGAGTCTGCTTCTCCCTCTACCCCCTCCCCTCACTCATGAGCACTCTTTTTTTCTCTCTCAAAACAAATAAAATCCTTAAAAAAAAAAAAAAAAAAAAGCCAGACAACTTATGTACTTGATACAAAAAGTTTTAACTTGAAATTTCATTCATGCTGACATCAAAACCATTATTACATTTTATTCCTTCAGACTTGGAAGTCTTCAGAGATTTTTCTCAGTCAAATCCACTCAGGTGTTAACGTCTCCCCCAAATTACCTTGAGTTTCACTGGAGTAGCTTTAAACAACTGATTCCCTACATCGGGGGTCTGCAAATGTTCTTAAAGGGCCAGAAGATATTCTCAGCTTTGTGGGCCACCCTCTGATGCAGCCTCTCAACTCAACTAAAATCTTCTCTGAACTACGTACTACACAAAAGGTTTCTCGTTTATATAAAATGGAGGAAAAGTGCCTAATATGGGACTACTCAGATTGGAAAGGGTAATCCAAACCCCTTAGAATTGCAGTGAACAGCACAGGCTTGGAAGTCAGCCAGATCTGGGTCCAAATTACGGCTCCAGCCTCGAGTTGCCCTGATATTAATAGTACCTGCCTATTAAGTTGCTATGCCAGGCGCGCAGCAAGCTCAGAGGACGTGCTGGCGATACGGTGAACCAGACAGTCCCCAGGTCTCATTAGTAGCAATTTGTTGCCCAATGGCTGAACGCTGTGTCTCGTCACTAAAAGAATTTTAGAATTAAAAAAAAAAAAATTCGGTCTTATGTCTTTTCTTTTTTTTTTAAGATTTTATTGGCTTATTTGAGAGAGAGAGAGAGAGAGAGCATGCATGAGTGGGCGCAGTGGAGGGGCAGGGGGAAAGGGAGAAGCAGACTTCACACTGAGCAGGGAGCCCCACCCAGAGCTCGATCCCAGGACCCCTGGATCACTATCTGAGCCAAAGGCAGAGGCTTAACTGATTGAGCCACTCAGGGTCCCTTCTCTTATGTCTTCTATAGGTGCCTCTGGTAGAAATGCAGAGGTCCAAAGGTCAGATAGAAGACAGGAAGGAACTCCAAGGAGAATGTGCACCATGCAATAGAAATCAGAGGAAACCACTGTTTTACAGAATTCTGTTTAGAGGAAACCACTATTACATATCACATCCCCGTAAAGGTATAATCAGACGACGGGAAGGAGGCAGAAAATTACTGGCAGCAGTAGTTCTCTCTGGGAGAGAGGAAGGAGGAAGGTCTTTC
>JAPYYM010000841.1:0-14208 GCA_028534135.1 Potos flavus
TGTCAAGATATAATGTTCCTTATATATGTGTATCTTCTCTTCAGAAGTCCATGCATTACTTTTTCAGAAAATAAGCACAGTATGTGCACCTAAATGCCAAGACTACAAATGGTTTGGCCAGTGACTTTCAGCACGTCAAATTTTAAGACTGGAAGAAGATCTATGTTATAATATCAAACTATTAAATGTTCATATTGCCGAATGTCTCTGTGACCTTTAATTTCTAAATTTGCTCCCATAAAACATCATTTTGCAAACTATTTTGGTCAGTGTAATTACAGACAATTAGAAGCATGGAGTGCGATGGGAAGGGGCCGGGATAAGTGATGCAAGAAGGCCGAATAGGGGATGTGTTTCTGCATGCTCTGCTGTTAGAGCTGGGGATATAGTAACGTGCGTGCGCACACACACACGCAGCCTTCTAGAATATGCTATCTGGTGGGAGATACATAAAAGCCAATGGGCAATTACAGTGCAGTGATTTTCGGGATTATGGTTGAGAAAGCTGGGTGTTCTGGGTCCACATTAGAAGGGCAATTTATTCATGGTGGGGATTCTCAGAAGCCTTTAAATAAGAAGGAAACTGTAAGATTGGATCTGAGGCAGAGCTGGCTATGTGAGAGAGGGGCATGCAATTATTCCAGACAGATGTAAAATTATGTCCAAAGCGCCAGAGGTTTGCTTCTTGCATGAAACGTTCCATTTCAGCCGAGTGCAGTCCTTCCTGGGCAGTCTTTCAGTTTCCGTGAAGATCCTCCAAGCCTGTATAAAGCTCGCTTTCCCATGATCCGCGAAACCAAAATGTAAGAATCAATGGCTGGTGGAGAAGAGTAAGTTATTAGCACAGCAATGATAAACAAATTTCCTCTCAAGGTGAGTAAATATTACATACAGATTCCCGCACACATGCACGCAAACACACCCAGACACACACACACACACACACACACACACACACACACACACGGAAACACGTCATTACTTCTACGAAGGATTAAAATTCCTTGGTGAGCCTTCTACTCTCTGAGTCAAATAAAATGTATTTTCAAAATTATACATTGTGCATTAATATGCATCACAATTTCTATGTTCATGGTTTAAGATATTATTCAATAATTATTTCAATAATTAATAATAATTAAGCTATGGTTTCAAAAATTATTTTAATAATTATAAAATAGTAAATATGCATATATATTTATACACACACACAACTCTATACACACCCATGCATTTGGAAAGTGCGCTGTTGTCATCAGGGGACAGCGTATACAAATTCCTACTTAAAATGAACTCGAAGAATATAAAAATCACATTATAGGTACATTTAATGTAAAGCAATAATGATTTCAGGAATGGCTTTGGTAGGTTAAAAGGAACGTATACTGGAATTTGATTACTCTGGGTATACTAGTCCTAGGGACACGTGGTCAGCACTCTCATTCAAATGGGCTAACTGTAGGTGTTGTGTGTGTTGCTCGCAAAAGCTTCCAGAAGGAGTATGAGAGAGGAAGTTAGAAGTAGCTTGAGGGGCATCTGAGTGGCTTAGTCAGTTAAGCAAGTCTGACTTCGGCTCAGGTCATGGTCTCAGGGTCCAGGGATCGAGCCCTGTGTGTGTCTTGAGGCTCTCTGCTTAGCGGGGAGTCTGCTTCTCCCTGTGTCCCTCCCCCCGTCCTTCTTCCCCTCCCCCCTTCTCCCCCCCAGCTCATGTTCTCTCTCTTGCTCTCTCTCTCAAATAAACAAACAAGTAAATCTTAAAAAAAAAAAAAGTAGCTTGAAAGTGGGCTGTTTCTAGCTTTAAATCACAATGAGTGTTTTTGAGAAGAGGTTCTAAGTAGCTTCATCCATGAGTACTGAGAAAAATGATCTTGTTGCAGAGATATATTTTTCAGTTGATTAAACTTGATTTTCAAGTTATGACTGGATTTTCTAGATTCTTCATAGCGGACTTTCCGGTGTGTTTTCTGTTGAAAGACTTTATATTAATTTTCTAATTTTCCCCAGTGCAGACTCAAACAGTAACTTGAATCAACTGATTCAAACAATTATGAGAATAATATTATTCACAAGAAACTTGAGCATCATCGAGGACCAAAACTCTGACCTTTCTAAGGGTTATTAAGCTCAATTAGCATCACATGCTTAGGAAAGGTATTGACACAGTATTACAAATACCACCTCTATAAGATGGGAATTTGCTTAATGACCCACTTTGATTTATATCAATATTGCCTTCTTTTGTCATTTTCTGTAATTTTTCCCCTTAACATGTTTGTTATTGATATAAAGTGTATGAATGTTGATATTAAATCCTTTTATATTATTGGTACAGAATATTAGAGTACTGGATATCAAATCATTTCATATTGTGACAGTGTTTTATAAATGACATGAAGCTATTATGGGCTTCCACTGTTTCTAACAAAATAAGCAATATCCTGCTTAAATTTCTATAGAACGTCTCAAGATAATAGAAGTCGAACCTCAGTAAGTTTTTTTTATACTGAAAGCATTGGCCATATTTCTACTGTTCTAAAATTATTAGTATATTTCTATCTGCTAAAGTTTAAGCCAGCAAAGTTTTTTTAGCAAGAAAGTTCTAAATACACTGTGGCAGAATTATTATTTTTTTATTCAAGGAATTATTTCTGAATTATAGCTGTGACTAAGTTACCATGTATTTGAATTTCAAGTATATTTCAACTTTACAAGATTTTAATTTTACATCAGAGACTTTAAATCAGTAAATACATTTATATGTTAGCCTTTTGTAAGTGAGGTTAAAATGTTACTTAAAAACATAAATCATTACTTTCTCTATTAAACTATTGCCTTGTTCTATTCATCCCTATGTCTCTAGGACTCACTTTCTGATTCATATGCTTTTGGTGCCAAAACAATAGCATTAAGTCAGAATGAGCAAAAAAGCCCAAAGACACTAAACACACAAATACTAGAATCTCATTTGATTAGCTCTGATTTATTTAGTCACTTTTAATACATTTTTAAAAACTTACTTTCTGTTGTGTGATAGAAAGCTATATTTTTTTGTTAGGTGTGTCTGTGTGCGATGGTCTTTGGAACATACAGACTAACCCACAGACATGTACATGTGTGTACCTACATCATAAAAACATAGGCACATGCATGCACGTGGGCATCGGGTTAATGAATGCCACATTTTTGTGGAATTGATGGAAATTTTATAATCAGATAATAAATTTATTTAACTGAAATGATAAGACTGGGCATAGAAAGGACATAGTTATCATTTCGAGGTCACCTGATTCTGCTATCTTGCACCTTGGTATCTTTTAAAGCACAAGTTCGCATGGTCATCTAGATGTTGTAACATGGCTCTTTATGTTATATCCCCATCCTCTTCTTAAGACAGATTTGAGCAGAGATAGCAAGTATGCAGTGAAGTGGACAAGGGCTATGGAAGCCACTGTGTATGGGAAGGACAGGGGGAGATTAGGTAAGAACTAGCTCCAAAGATTGTGATGTGCCTAGAGGACATTCACTGGACCCTGAGATTTCCGGCAAACAAAAACAAAAAGACAGTAAGCTATGTGATTTGCAAAGCTCATAAATGCCAAAAGAAGTCTGTGCGGGGCGCCCAGGTATGGCGGCACTGAGGGAGGGTAGTGAGCCACGTGCTCCCACAGCTCTGAGGGCGCGGTCTCCTTTGTCACCCACCTTCTGCTGCAGGAGCCACAAGGCACTCAAGCACGGTTTCATTCAAAGGAGGAGGTTCTCAAGATGGGCATGTCGGTGTCCATCTCAAATGCTACAATGTTCAGGACTTCTTTTCTCTTTGGGGATCACCATTGCACTTGGGTCCTATCTTGCAGAACTTACCATATTTTGGATTTCACCATCAGGAATGGCAGATCTGACATATGTGTTCTGAGGACGTGGCATCCTTGTGGCTCCCCTTGAGTCCGGACACCTGGAGATGCCCGGTGAAGGGTCTTATATCCTATCTGTGCTTTGTAGGCAGCCACCAGTCAAAATGTAATGTTACCGAGGACAGCTATGTAATTTCCTCCAAAGGAAACTGTTACATGCAGTATCCACTTTTAATAGTAGTCTAGTACTCCGTTAGGATGCCAGGAATAGTTTAACATCTCACTATAGCATTGCTAACATATGAACCTTGGAACCCCCTGTTTCTGGTCACAAGGTCATGACAGCTGTGTTACTTTACAAGATTGCTTAAATGAAACCGTCTATAAAGAACATTTTTAGATTCCTTACATAAAATATTTTCATTAGAGGTTATGGCTGCAAAATTTCCAAGATAGGACAACTTGATATTTAGAATTCTTGCAATATATCTTCCCGTGGTGTTTTACTGAGTAGGGCAGCATTTGATTTTCACATATGCTTTCTCTTTCTAGACAACTGTTTTTAAGTCTTTATGTCTTCAATGAGTCAGAAAGCAAATATTCCCTACAAATCGCAAAACGATCGTCATTGACAAAGAGTTGACCCAAAGTAAGTAAATGCCCCATCGCATGTTTTAAGACATGCTAATTCTATCACTGAAACGTTTTTTTCAAAGGGTTGGACCATATTATTCATTGCACCCAAACACCTTCCACTCAATCTGCTGATGTGAAAAACAAGTTCTTCTTCTGATATTAGCTCATGTCCTTATAATGCTAATGAGCTATCCTTCTCTTTAATTTCTTAGTTTTGGTCATATATGGAGCTGCCTCAAAGTGCTCCCACAGAGAATACTCTTCTTTCTTTTATAAAAACATTTTTATGCCCTGAGTTATCTTCCTGACTTCATCAGATGCCTGCTGAATCACCACCTGTCTTGTTGGCATCAGGACCTGCTCTGAAGCACTGGCTTTGCCTTTCCAGGGCAAATCGAGTCTCTTCTGTGAACAAGTGTCAACAGGTGTGGCGAGTGCAGGGCTCGGGGCCAGGGGTGGGGACTGGCAGAAAAGAAGGGCTTCCTGGTAAAGAGATGACACTTGCAGTTTTATACACGCTCCCCGTGAAGACCCATTCTTGCCTGGCACCTATGGTTTACGGAAAAGATCCAACCAACTTGGGATAGGCAGGATGCCACTCTGACAGATGGGTCTCAGCATGGCCAAGATGCCAAGTAGTCTATGCATCAAGTGTCTCTGCTAAAAGTTTGAGTCTCCGCCAGGATCCTCCAAATGGATGTCTGTCTCCAGGCCTGGACATGATGTGTGTGGCATGATGTTCTCCCCAACTCCACTGCTGCCAGGCATTAACTTCCACTTGTTTAAAGGTCTAGACGGGAAGGCTTGGGGACTAAGAACCCAGGGTTAAATTGGGTGCAATAGTCATCCAGCTGTTTCTGCTTCCTGCCCTCTTCTGGGGGCTTAAGTCCGTGAAAAACCTCAGAGCTCTGCTCCTTAATGCACGCTGTCTTTCTTGGAAACTCCAGAAAGGAAATACTTGCTGGTTATGAAGAAAGGAAGATTGTAGGCAAGATATGTTGTTTCTTCTCTATATTTGACAACATAAATACCGTGATATGTAAAATATGGGGGAGTCGGTGATTTTAAGATGATACTAGATTTTTGTCTTTTGATAATCACATTATACAGATATAGTGATGAGCATGCAGATTTTGTATTCTTTATTCCACAATTACATCTCTAAAAGCTGATTTGGCACAACCTATCTAGATACGAGGAACTGAGTGTGCCTTCAGAATATTTATCAAAATGAAATACAATGGCTGTAACTTGGTAATTTGACAGGAAGCAGAAAAGGTACTTTCTTCTTTGGATGAAATGTTCTTGTCATACTTTCTTTGACTTGGGATCAGAGCACTGTGAGTATTTCATGCCCTTCCTATGATCTCAGTAGGGTTATATGAAATAGTAATGAGTCCAACTCACAAAATATCCATGGGTTCATTGTAAGGAACTTCTCAAACACTGTCGTAAGATGTGAACTTACTTAGGCAGCCTCATAAACTAAGCAAGTGTATTGTGCTCTTGAACGTGAGAACATCTAATATGTATGACATCTTGCTTCCTGGAGTTCATTGCTATAGATTCGTGCCTCAACAGAGGATCTTCTAGAAAACTTACAGGAGGAAAAGGAGGCTATTCCTCTTATATTTTACAATATTTTGAAATGAAATGGTTCTCTTCTCCCAATGCATACATTCGTAGATATCGCTCTAAAGATTTTTAAACCAAAAACAAATGATATGATCTACAATAGTGTAGGGTCTCGTTATGTGAAATTTTGGGGGGCTACAGTGTTTTGGGGTGACTTCTTCAACTTTACTGGAAAAACTATTTGGGAAATCAACACAAGTATCATCCATAGGTTTACAGTCTTTCTGCCTGATTTAGGTATCCTATACTCAGTTGTCTCTTCAGGAAGTGTTTTTAAGAAAATATGTGAAATAATAATTGCTGAATTTATAGTTTAAAATCTTAACTGGATACAATTAATTAGTGCCCTATTTTTAATAGATTCCTTTGATAATTGCGTTAATTAGAAGGATGCACGGTAATTGGGTCCTCTCCAAACTATAATATCCCTACAGCTGCTGGCTTCAGAAGCTCTTCTAGTTATGAAGCCCCAAAGAATATGGTGGAAAGATTGGCATGCAATTTGGCAGTTGTGTACATAATTCTGGAAACACGTGGACTATTCCCTCGCTCACAGATTTGTCAATGGATCTTCCTAAGATTAATTACAATCAGGAAAATTATGAAATTGGAATTCTAATCTGCAAAGTATATATGGTGGGCCTGACACGCTCAGCCCAGCAGCGAATGCTGCAAGCTGATTAAGCGGGCTGTAGATGCGGGCATGCTCCCTTGTCCTTGCAGAGTTCTCGGAGGGTGGGGCTTTTGTTGCAGGTAAGGCTGCTGGGATAGCTTTCATGCCCGATTTCATGATGATGGATAACCAGCCATTAATGGCATTCAGTCAAGAAATATTCATTGACCATCTCCCGAGGCACTCTACTAGGCACTGGGAAAGCAAGGAAAAGAAATGGTCCCAAACCCCAGAAGCTTTTCCAGGAAGAGAAGCGAGGGTGTAGACAAATATTGACAGTCATTACGATAAAATGTGATGAGGGCAACAGTAGAACTCAAACTTCTGTGGGGTTAAAGGAAACGTAAGAGCCAACATCGTCTGGGGGAGCTGGGAATGCTCCCCCAAGATGTACCATGTGCAAAAGTCACGTCTTACCTGAACCAAGGAGTCCAGGAAGACTTCCTGTGCTTCCCTTTAAAGTTTTAAAAAAGCAACTGGTGTTTTACGTCATTTGGCCTGTAAGCTTTTTAAACCAGTTGAAATTCAGTGGTCATTATCCTATTTCTCAAGGACCGAACAAACCCAAACACCACCACCAATTACAACAACAAAACGATGCTAAACTCTTTGGGACCTGACCTCAGTATAGCAAGTGCTTAGCAAGGAAACAAAGAAAGAATAAAATAGTAAGGATAGCAATGCAGAGCATAGATGCCAAACCACCACGGTAAAGCCACTGAACATGGGATCGAGTCAGCAGGTATGAAGGTGTCAACCCAGTTCCTTGTGTTTGAAAGAGCTTTCTGCAGAGCTCTCCTGTTCCCATTTCTTTCCTACTTTCCATCTTCTCTACTAAGGCAGTGACTTCCTGACTCCACACGTGCTCTTGAAAAAATAATGGGAGGGGTGCTTGGGTGGCTCAGTTAAGCATCAGACTCTTGATTTCAGTTCAGGGCATGATCTCAGGGTCATGAGATCAAGTCCCGCGTCAGGCTCCATGCTCAGCACAGTGGGGTGGAGGGGTCCTGCTAGATGTTCTCTCCCTCTGCCCCTTCCCCCACTTGTGCACATGCTCTCTCTCTCTCTAAAATAAAAAAAATAAATCTTTAAAAAAATAGTGGTAAAAAATTTATGAATTTAATGAATTCTTCCGTCATCTATTTGACTATGATTCCCACAGCATTGTTTTAGTACAATCAACTGTCTGTCCATGTGCTTCCCAATGTCACTGTTGGGTCTAACAGCAGGCCCCACTATGCTCACCGAGAGAACTTTCCTAGTTTTAAACATTGGTTTTTTTTTTGTGTGTGTGTTTTTTTTTTCCCCTTTCTTTAAAGTGATGTTGAATGCTAGAAAAGTGCAGGTTTTGAAATTAGAAAGAACTGGCATCCAGGCTTTTTCTCTCACTAACCATGTAATTTCTGGCAAGTTCGAGAGATTTCTCTGGGCCTCAATTTCCTCATTTAAACTTTACAAAATACAGATAACTCTGTATCCTGGCTGAGAAGTAGATTTCAGATGGGATGCTCAACAGAGACCTGGCACATCGTAGGCATTCAAAAAGTGATAAATATATTCATTCTTATGGTTGACTTAATATTACTTTCTTCCTCTTATCTTTTTATACAGCTGAGGGATTGTTTGCTTCCCTTGGTACCACTTGTACAATCAAGGCAGAGCAATTTTTTTGGAGTAAACTGACTTAAAATCCAATGGCACCTTTCTGTCTGAGACTCATTTATTTATTTTTTATTTTTTATTTTTAAAGATTTTATTTATTTATTTGGCAGAGAGACATCACAAGTAGGCAGAGAGGCAGGCAGAGAGGGGGGAAGCAGGCTCCCCACTGAGCAGAGAGCCTGATGTGGGGCTCGATCCCAGGATCCTGAGATCATGACCTGAGCCAAAGGCAGAGGCTTTAACCCACTGAGACACCCAGGCGCCCCTCTGCGAGACTCATTTATATGAGGATTCTAAGTAGCAATATCGCCCATAAATTGATGAGTGGTATGTCTGGTATCATATTTGTTACTATAAATACAGTTTTGTTTTGATCACGCAACAGTCCTCCCAAGACTGGATCGTGATGGTTCAGAGTTATCATCAGATGTCTAATGAGTGGTCAAGCTAGATTTGATGAGTTTCCATTGAATGTCAAAGTCTATGCTCTGCTCACAACACTGCCCTGGTTGTGTTTATAAAGAAAAGGTAAAAACCAAAAATCTATAAATTATTAACAAGACTCCTGTTCCTTCAAATTTGAGTAGAGTGAAAGCGTAACAAGTGTGTTGATATTTAGGAGACCGCAGAAACATCACTTTAGAAATCTCATGTGCTTTCAAAATAGCTTTAACTTTGGTGTTGTCTGAGGGGAGAAATAATCAGACAACCATAACTTCTGAAAAATAAGTTTATTTTTCCACATTTATGTGATATATATATAAGCACACACATATATGCATCTTAGATTGTATATTTATGGCTTCCTAGTTAGTTCAGAATTTTTTAAAAGTCTCATCTATGTTCATAGTTACTTTTCAGTTGAAACCACGTACCTGCATATGAATAGATATAACACCAAATAACCCACAGTTTGATGTTAGCTTACAAGTTCTCATGCATTGTTAATCACTGAAGCATTGTGGGGCTCTACCTGTATGTATGGACAGAGCGCCACAGGCAGAAGACAGGTGACCAGGGAGCGAGAAGGTATGGGTAGTATGCAGGGCTGTGATTGACCTCAGGGTAGGTCCTGACCTCCCTGGACCTCTGTTACCTTATCAGCCAACGAGGAGCCCTGATGGTGTCCCCTCCCAGCCAGGAGTCTCTCATGCCATGACCCAGGACTCTGTGACAAGTTTGGGAACTTCTGGATCACCGTGCACGTGATGGGTCATGGGAGCATGACAGACGCCATTATTTTCTCCCATGGGGATGGATTTTCTAGGTGGGGCTTAAGTTAGTGCAGTTAAAAGTGTAGCAACAGTACTTGAGTGTGGCATTTCCATAACAGAATTGTCGGCGAGTCTCAGAGGGGGTGCAGTCCAATGTACTTGAGAGATGTGAGGACCCACCCTGAGGTCTAATGAGTAAACTCCGATATAGCAGGAACTTCGTCAGCGACTTCTACTCGAGAGGCTTAGAAAGTCCCCACATGGTTTGCCAGCACCTTTCTAGGGTGGATTCTGTCTCAGGGTGGTTATAGGAACTTGTTCTTTAAGCCCATTCAGATAGACGTCAAACAAGTTATTTGTTCTATGTATTATATAAATCTCTCCTCCCAGGAACGCAAAGTGCTTTTGTCAGGAGGTTCCAACATGTGCAGAAGGACGCGAGGCACAGATGTCAGCAGTGAAGAGTTGCAGTGACTTCACATGAAGGCAAAATACAAAAAGGTGTTAATACCAGTGAGGTATAGACCTGCATGGTACTCACGAAACACCGTGAACTTGCGTTCCTAGGACCTGGAGAAATTGCTTTGTCAGAGGCCAAGGAAATTACCTTGGCCATATTTCAAAAACTAGTGTCACCAAGCTGGTGAAGCCCATGATCCAGACCCACATACAGAATGGGCAGTTAGGACAAGGTGCTGGAGGTCATGTGATGCCGAGGGGCGGCGTGGAATTTGAGCCAAAACAAGGACCTTTGATTTGCATTTGTCAGTGAGATGAATAATGCTTTCTCAACTGATAAGGGAAGTATTTCCTGTTAGGGTATCATGGAGGGTAATGGCCTTTCCTACCCACTTCACAGAAAATCCTAAAACCCATTGACAGAAAGCTTGATAGCATTTTATAAATGGAGGTATATATGGGGACTGTTCACTATTGTGGGAGATTCCAATATATATATTGTCTAATATATATAATACTGTGTTATATTAGACTACATTTGCCTATAATTTATTATATATATCATATATATTTATAATATGCAACTCATACTTTATATATTAAAATATATGCTATATAATGACATATTTATAATTTGTGTTATGTATTTATAATATAAATGCATATAATTATATTTATTTCATATCCATATATTTATATTATATAAAATTATGTATATATTCAATTATATACATTTAAATTATATGTATATATATTTTTACTATATATGTTTGAATTTTATATATGATTAAGTTGTATATATATACGTTTAAACTTCTATTTTATGTTTCACAACCTAAAACCCATATCTGTTGATATGGGAATTGGGGCAATAGTATAATTAGGATATATACATATATATAATAGAAAGTGTGATAAGAAGGAATTATAATCCTTATGAGGATTTTGTTTTTAAATTTCTGAAAAGTTTTTACAGGTCAAGTAGCCTCTAATCTTTCCTAAGTTAAGGAAATGGAAGGCCGGAGAGCTTATGGGATTTTTCAATTTAGGGAAATGACATTTCCAATTATGTATCCCCTGATGGAGTGGAGCAGCAAAGGGTCATCTGTTAGACTCTGGGAACTCTCCACTTCAGCAAATGACCAAAAATGGCTGGGTAATGGGTTAGCTTGGAGATGAAATAAAGCCTGAATCAAAATCACAGATGAGAAATCAAACAGAACTTTTTTTTTCAGAGATGTGTTCGAATAGTACTCCCAGGATTTCATTGCTTATGACATTTAAACGCTGAGTGTATAGAGCCCTAAAAATACACTGTAGGGAACAATCCTGTGCTGGCAGAAAAAAATGTTCAAGAGCTTCAAAAGGTCCCTGCTATGTTTAATTTCTACTCGAACACTACCTGAGAGTGAGTAATACCTTCGCGAAGTCTACTATGTCGGTCAATGTGGTGGCAAAGCTCCTTGGCCGTAAGAAACATCAGACAGTATTCGAGAAAATCTCTTGCAGGTTCTTTCCATTGCAAAATGAGTATCTCTAGTAATCAAAGGCGGCGATTTAAAAACAATTACTGACATGGATCTTTACGTCAGTCTCTCTGTTATAACTTACTGGAGCCGTCAGAAATAGCTGTGGAAGGTATGTGCACAATTTAAATTTCTAGAAATTTGGTTTCGGCTGGCTTACCCGTACTGCTGCTACTTCCTTTCTAGTCTTCCCCTACCCACCAAGGGAATCTCCACAACCTTCTTGAATTTCTAAACAATTTATATGGTGGTGTCCCCACTGCTGACTCCGGTCCCAGTGCTCCTGCTCTCCATGCTGTCCCCACATGCCCACAGAGAGGCACTGTGGTATCTTGAAAAGTCACGGGGCTCTGAGGAAGGACACCTGGGCTTCCCAGATGTGTGAAGGGGTACCACGGACCCCTTCAAACGACCAGCTTTTGTACCTGGAAGACACAGCTTACACCTGCTGTGCCAGAGGGCAGTGAAAGATAAAAAGTTAAGAACGAAAGCTCTTTGCATGCTGCAGTGTTCCTAGGACGTTAGAAATTATCCTTGGTTTTATACGGGAAATAAATGTTGCATTGTTTCAAAAATCGACGGTTTAAAAACCGTCAGATATGGGAGCTCGTTATAAATTATGTCTGACTTCAATTGTTAATTGTTGTGATTTGAGGAGAGTTCAGAGTTGTGAAGAGAGTGGCACCTGCCTCATCTCTTCGCTCGGCTCTGACACTTTTCAGCACGTACCAGCATGGAACTAGGTGCTGTCCCCATCCCTCTTTCTTCTGCCAGGGCCTCTGTCTAATCTTAGATGCTGTCAGTCCTCCAAGGGATTAGTACAAAACAAACTGCTGGAAGAGAAGCAACATGATTTTATTCTTTCTGGGAATATTTATTTGAATTTAGATAGCAAATTAAAAAGCTAAAAAAAATATGCATCCTTATCATGGCATTTCAGACAACTAGTGGTTCTATGAAGTGCTGAGGCTGCTTCTTGACCATTCAGGCAAAGGGTCTACTTGACCAGATCCTGCTGCTGAGAGGAGGCTGGTTCTTTTTCCCCTTAGGCTCTTTGTTCTGGAACTCTAACACTTTAACTTATAATGTTCCTTAGAGTGGTAGGACCCCCCTTTGTCCCTCTCCTTACAAATATTTAGTGCTATGTAACTTGCTTTAAAGATCAAAGTTTCTAATTGTAGATTAAAAATATGTTATATGCTTATATATAATATATATAATATTATATATTATGCTATATAATATATATAACCAGCTGATGTTTATGAGTATTTTTGATTGCCACCAGATAGACGGTGAGTCACTAAACAGATCTTCTGCTTGAGTATTTGCACAATTTTAGACAAAATAGCTCATAAATAAAGATGGACATCTCCACAATTTGCACACACTTTAAGACAGTATCGTTCTTAAGGGGGAAAAAATCACTTGGAGGTAGCTTTAAAAACATGAAGCATCAGGAATAGAAACCACAGATGTACATTTAAGAGCTAAGTATAAAAATGGTCATTTTATCCATAAAGTGATTGCTAAATGGAAATCAAAACAGTCAGTCGTAATTCACTCTGGGGAATCAAAATTCACACTCTCAGTGAGGCTGTGGGGCCAGGTTCGTCACCAAACCACAGTGTTTTTTAATTAAATCACAAGTCTTCCTGAGGGAATATTGCATTAAAATCCAAGCAGATCAGAAATAATGGCAAGATCTACATGCATAGTCCTTGGTAAAGTCATTACATTAGTCTGCTGATGATCAGGAGGGAGGCATTTGAAATTACAGCAGCATTTTTACAGAGTAGATAATTATGGCAAGTTATGAATGACAGAAATTACTGCAACTACAGTTTCCTTTTTTTGTCTTTGCTGCTGTTTTGCATCCATTATAGTTTCTTTTTATAGCTCCCTTAGTTATCTGCAGTTAATTAACATCAATAAATGACTGGAAATGTTATATAGTACTTTGATTGCATTTTTATCTTTTTTGTTTCTTTCTTAAGCAAACTGTCACTCTCAGTGTCTCAGGGACTGTTGTTAACATTGAGATGAAAAGAATTCTTGGTACGATTTTCCTTTTAAGATGATTTAAAAGTTTGGCTCTTTGGTTTCAAATTACATGATTGATAGGCTTTATATATTTTTTTTATTTTTATTTTTTAAATTAACATATAATGTATTATTTGCCCCAGGGTACATGTCTGTGGATCCTCAGGCTTACACATTTCACAGCACTTACCATAGCACATACCCTCCTCAATGTCCATAACCCAGCCACCCTATCCCTACCCGCCCCTAACCCCCAGCCACCCTCAGTCTGTTTCATGAGTTTAGGAGTCTTTTATGGTTTGTCTCCTTCCTGATCCCATCTTGTTTCATTTCCCTCTCCCACCCCCCACAACCCCCCACCCTGCCTCTCGAATTCTTCATATCAGAGAGATCATATGATAATTGTCTTTCTCTGATTGACTTACTTCGCTTAGCACAATACCCTCCAGTTCCATCCACGTCGTTGCAAATGACAAGATTTCATTTCTCTTGATGGCTGCATAGTATTC
>JAPYYM010000842.1:0-14208 GCA_028534135.1 Potos flavus
AAAATATATACAATTGAGAACTCTCAAAACACACCAGTCAGAACATATAAATAAATATAAATAAATAATGAAACATATGAAATAAATGTATAAAGCTCCTAGATGAGTCATCAAAAAAAATGGACAACAAGCACAATAGGGAACATATTCAGTATATAATCACAGGACAAAACATGTGACCTCAGCATAATACAAATTAAAACACAATGTCCCCCAGCTTGGTAGTATGTGTGTAATAAAGACCACTGTCAGGAAATAGGTCACCACATAAATTGCTGGTGAATTATCTGGAATACACTATGACAATGTGTAACTGTTCTTTGCCCAAGTAATTCCATTTGCAGAAATATACCCCCAAGGATATATTCCAAAATAAATGAAAATAATTTACGCAAAGTGTTCATTATATTGCTGCTTAAATATTGATCTGCTGTATATGTATATCTGTAAATCATTATGTCATATGCTTAGGGGATTCAATTATGTATAAGACCCAATCCCTGCCCTCAAGGAGCCTATAATATAACAGGGAAGAAAACTGTATGTGTAACATGTTCTTTCATGGAAATAAAGACAAAGAGGTACAGGAGCAAAAAAACTGATTTTATTCCATGGGGCTGGAGCAGGGTGGGGGTGGGGAAAAGAAAGTTATCATGGAGGAGGTAGCATTAAACCAAAACCTTGAAATGTGAGTAGAGTTTGGTGCAAAATGGGAGTGGTTAAAAGACATTGCATGAAAGATTTCAAATGCTCAATAACAGGAGGCTGGCTCAACACACTACTGGATATTAACAGGCTGGATGACTATACAATCATTAGAATCAACCCAAAGAAATATATTTGTGAAATAACCTCAAGCCACAAAAAACCATGACTGGACCTGAAAAAAGTCAGACAGGCAGGCACTCAAAGTGCTGGATATCCATGTTCGTTCACTAAAGTTGCTCAAGTTTCATAATTTTAAAAAGTCAACAACACTATATAAATATGAGGGCTAAAGCAAACCTACAAGCATTGCTCTGATCTTTCTCTGGAATTAAACACTCAGTCAGGAGGGCTGTGAACTTTGGGTTTCTGCAGTATCTTCAGGAAAGTAAGAGTGGCGGTTGCTTGTGGTTACTGTAGGGGGCTGGATTCCGTGCTTCCTCCACTTTCACATCTCTTATGAATGAACACAAATCATCTTCTATGAATGAGCAGCTTGATGTGCTTCTCCCCGCGCTCTTCACCCTCTCTCCCCATCACATCCCAGCCCACTAAATCCTCTTCTATTTTAACAAAGCAATTGCAATGCCCAGTCTCCAAAATCCCTGAGTAATGGGACAGCAGCTAGGAGGACTCAGAACATCTGTCTTGTTTTACTAAATCTACTGACAGAAAAAACAAAAGCACCTGGGATTGGGAACCTTAGTTTATGTAAGCTTGGAATTCATCAGCTCTGATTTCTGCCTGCTACATTCTTTCCCAAATTTATTGTGTGTTCCCTCTGCAGACATAAAATAGAAATGTGAAAAGCAATTTAGTTACTTAAAGAAAAACTTGTCTCCCTGGCTGAAGTTTTTCAAGTTCTAGGCCCCAGGCAGACACATCAAAATAGATCAGTTTTTACCGCATAGCCAAAATCAGTGGCTCTCTGTGAAAGGGCCTGCCCCATTGTTTGCTCCCCTCCATTCCAAATGGAAGGATTTTGAGGAAATGCAAAATGCCACAAACTCACCTGCAACATCTTGTCATTTGTATCAAGGTCACATCTAACATTTAGCACTGGTCTCCCCCCGTGGTTTTTGTTGGAAGGACTGAGGCTATTAGCTTCTTGGACTTCTATCCATATAAATAGCCACTCATGGGCCAACTGTGTGGTATTTAACACAGCAATATATGTCATATAATACAAAATCATTCTCCCCCGAGGGAATCTGAGGCTAATTGAAAGGCTACTGTGTAAATAATCTCTCTTTCCTTAATTGTATGTGTAGGTGTTTGTGTAGGTGTTTAAAAAAAAACTCATGCCACTAATTTTTTTCATCCAGATCCCACTCAAATCTAGCACTATACTTTCACTGTTCAGTATACTTTCACTGTTCTAACCACCCTGTGAGATTAATGGGCCAATGATGGTACACACTTATGCAGCTGGGCTGTTTGGGTCAGGCCATATCTTCGGGCCCCAAATTAGAAAGAGCAATGGGCAGATGGTCTGAAAAGATGGGCCCTGGCCTCAGCTCTGCCACTAACTAGCTCTCTGATATTTGGCTAATAACTCCCCCTTTCTGGTCCTCAGTTTCCTTATCTATAAAACAAGATATTAAACTGAATAATTTACAGTTTTTTCCCCACTTCTAAGATTCAGTGAGTTTAAGTTCATAGACATGTTTCAGAGGCAGCCTACTATGAACAAAATGTAGCATTATAAAGTGGAAAATATATTGATTTTGCAGTAAAATACATTTGTGCTATTATGTGTCTTATCTTATATATCATTTTCCTCGAGTATCTAATTCTTTCCTGTTTTGATTCGACTAATTTGCCATACAGTTATTTTCATTTTTTCCCTACAACACTATCAGATGCTATGACTATAAATATCATTTTTAATTAATAAAATAAGTCAGATTAATTTATGCAGCAAATACTTAACTGAGTGTCTATTATCCTTAGGCACTAGGGATGCATAGTGAACAAGATAGACAATATCCCTGTTTTCATAAGGCAAGAAACTTGTGGATGGAGACATATAATAAGCAAATATATAAATATATAATAGAAGTGCTACAATATAAACACATTAAATGTCATGATGAAAAATAAACAAGGGTTTCCAGTTAAATGCAGTGGATTAGACATTCACATTTATGTATAAATGACACAAAATGAACTATTTTAGAGGCATAAACCCATGAGGAAAAACAAACAGGAAACAATATGAAAAGCATTTTAGGAAAAGGAAAGCAAAAAAGCAACTATTAACTGATTGGGAGACCCAAGAAACCTGAATCCTAAAACAACGGTGAGAAAATGAACGACACAATTTGCACCAATGATCTCCCTAAAGGCTCAAAAACTGGCAGCATCCAGTAGCCACTGGGTACTTCTATAAGTGAGAGTGAAACCGGAGCTGAAAACATGGGAATTGGTTGAAAGATGGTATATGGAGCAATTAAGCCTCCAAATCCCCTCCTCTTTTCTTCACAACAGGGTAATTCCCCTACATACTTCCCTCTTACCAAAGAGTAGAAACTTATTCTGATCATTAAAGTACAAGGTTTTTGGACTGGATGTCTCAGCTAGAACTCGGTGTGTGACCTAGCTATCTACTGTATGTGGAGACCACAAGCCCTCTTCTCCTGTTTAGTTCCCAGAAACCTGCAGCCAAGGCTTGCCCCAGGTAGAAGATTGGAAGATTATTTTCTGAGAAAATCTGATCAGCCTTACAGAAAATTATGTAAAAATAATTAGAAGTTCACCAACAGAAGGGATCCAGCCAAATCATCCTATAGTAGAGCCCACCATGAAAAAAACTTCTAATTAGCTTTTCTGTGTCCCACTCAAATATAACCAAACATCCAAGGACCCCAAGACATAATTTTTTAAAAGTCTATCATAAAAGGAAGAGAACAAAACAAAAAAGATAAGAAAAAATAACTTAGGGGGAACATATCTCAGGGAGAGGAAAACTTTCAAAATCATTAAGATCATCAGAAATATATAAGAAGATATTGTAGTCATTAAATAAGAAGAGTAACTATAAAAAATAAACATTAAATAAAAGAGTTCTTGGATATTTTAAGACAACAGAAATAAAACTTCAAGAGCAGTAGTGGAAAATAAAGTTGAGGAATTCTCACAAAAGCTAGACCAAAGAAATAGAGATAGAAAATAAGAAAAAAAATTTAATTTAGATCAAACCAGGAGTTCCAACATAGCAATGATGGATTTTCCTAAAAGAGAACAGAGAAAATGAGGAAGAAATTATAAAAAAAAAAAAAATCATTTGAGGAAAATTCCTTGAAGAAATAATTTCCAGATTTTTTTAAAAGGCTTTTTTTTTTTTTTTAAGATTTTTTATTTATTTATTTGTCAGAGACAGAGAGAGCACAAGCAGGGGGAGCAGGCAGAGCAGGCAGAGGGAGAAGCAGGCTCCCCGCTGAGCAAGGAGCCTGATAGGGGACTTGATCCCAGGACCCTGGGATCATGACCTGAGCCGAAGGCAGTGGCTTAACCGACTGAGCCACCCAGGCGTCCCGATAATTTCTAGATTAAAAGGGTCAATTGAATATCCAGCAAAACTGATGGAAATAGATCCACACTAAGGCATACCACATTGAAATATAAGAACACTGGAGACCAAGAGATTGTATCTGAATGACAGAAGTTGAGTTAGAAAGCAAAGAGGAGTGAGGGCCAAAGAGATGGCCATAATCATGGAATTGCATAAACCACTATATCCAATCCATTGAATGCTGCCTGCTCTACTCTAAGAGGGTATCAGACACATGAAAAAATGTTCAACATCATTAGCCATAAGGAAAATTCAAATCAAAACCACATTGAGATACCACCTTACCCCAGTTAGAATGGCAAAAATTAACAAGGCAGGAAACAACAAATGTTGGCAAGGATGTGGAGAAAGGGGAACCCTCTTACACTGGGATGCAAGCTGGTACAGCCACTTCAGAGAACAGTATGGAGGTTTCTCAAAAAGTTAAAAATAGAGCTATATGACCCAGCAATTGCACTACTGGGTATTTACCCCAAAGATACAAAGGTAGTGAAAAGAAGGGGCACATGCACCCCAATGTTCATAGCAGCAATGTCCACAATAGCCAAACTGTGGAAGGAGCCAAGATGCCCTTCAACAGATGAATGGATAAAGAAGATGTGGTTCATATAGAAAAAGGAATATTACTTCACCATCAGAAGGGATGAATATCCACCATTTGCAGCAATATGAATGGAACTGGAGGGGATTATGCTATGTGAAATAAGTCAACCAGAGAAAGACAATTATCATATGGTTTCACTCATAGGTGGAACATAAGGAATAGCACGGAGGACTACAGGGGAAGGGAAGGAAAACTGAAGGGGGGGGGAAATCAGTGCGGGAGACAAACCATGAGAGACTATGGTCTCTGGGAAACAATCTGAGGGTTTTGGGGGGTGGGGTGAAGGGATGGGTTAGCCTGGTGATGGGTATTAAAGAGGGCACATATTGCAATGAGCACTGGGTGTTATATGCAAACAATGAATCATGGAACACTATATCAAAAACTAATGAAGTGGGGCACCTGGGTGGCTCAGTGGGTTAAGCCTCTGCCTTCGGCTCAGGTCATGATCTCAGGGTCCTGGGATCGAGCCCCGCATGGGGCTCTCTGCTCAGCAGGGAGCCTGCTTCCCCCTCTCCCTCTGCCTGCCTCTCTGCCTACTTGTGATCTCTTTCTCTCTGTCAAATAAATAAATAAAATCTTAAAAAAAAAAAAAACTAATGAAGTACTGTATGGTGACTAATATAATAAAAAAAAAGAAAAGAATGATCAGTTTTTCCAAAAAAATAAATAAAATTGTCAATGCTTTAACTCCATTAAATAAGAAAAAAAGAGAGAGAAAGAGAAGACCCAAAAACCAAAATGTGAAATGGAAGAGAAAACAATACAACAGATAACCAAAGAAATACATAGTGTGATAATAGATTACTATAAACCATATATACTAACAAATCAGATAACTTAGAAAAAAACAGATAATTCCTAAAAAAGCACAAGTTACCATGATTGAATGAATCTTGAATCCAAGAAATAAGAAATCTTCCTAGACCAATAACAAGAATGAAAGTTGATTTTGGAATCAAAAATCGCCCAGCACAGAAAAGCTCAAGACCATATGGTTTCATTGGTGAATTCTACCACACAATTAACAAAATAATTAATGAAAATCTTTATCAAAATCTTACAAATAATAGAATAGAGGGAACACATTCAAAATCATTCCATGAGGCCAGTAGTACCTTAATACCAACCCCTGAAGATCTGGGCTCTAATGGATTCTCAAGAATATAAACTCAAATTGGTGGCATTAGATTTCCTTTCTTTACAGATCCCATAGGCAGGTCCTGTTTAGGAGACAGCAATTTTCTTAGTCTGCTCAGGCTGTCAACAAAATACCATTGGGTAAATTAAACAACAGAAATTTACTTCCTCCCAGTTCTAGAAACTGAAAGTGCAAGATCGAGTTGCCAGCATGGTTGATTTCTAATGAGAGCACTCTTCCTGGCTTGCAAACAACCACTTTCTTCTTGTGTTCTCACATACAGAGAGAGAACACTCTCTGGTATCTCTTATTTGAAGAGAGTAGAAGAATATTCAGGGGTAGGGGCACACAATTCAGTCCATAGCAGTAATGAAACTTGCAGAGAAAAGAGGCAAAGGGTCAGGCAGTCCTGCTAGATGATGTACAGTTGCATGAAGAGTCTACAATCATATTCCCTTCCAGATTTATCTATCTGTGGAGCTCACTAAAGCACTTGTACATTTACAATTATCCAACTCTCAGCACTTTCCTCTCCATCCTCCCACCCTTCCAAACCATCATAGGATAAAAATAACTGTACTCTAAAGTCATCTGATGGGATCAAGTTTCACAGACAGAAAAGGAATTCCTCTGTGTTTAATAGATAATAAATCCAATATCTGTATTAGGGAAGTAATATGTCCAAAGTCACTCTGAAAATAAGGTTTCAAGCCAGATTTGAGACACAGAGCTCTTGTATCCCAACAAAAATCTTTTCCCTCTACAGACTTAGCTATTGTCCTAAGAGACCGATGCCTCAGGTTGGTTCTGAGAGAATTCAACAGATACTTAAGGGCTACTAAAATGCTGGGTCACTGTGACCCTTAGTCTGATTTTAACTGCTCAGTTCCATCTTCCTGGACATTCTATCCAGTAACTGAAAATCAGGGAGATCCCCCTCCTCCACCAACCTTAAATTTCATTAAAGAAGAAGTATAGTATATACTTGTTCCCTTGGCACTTCAGGTGGCAAATTTTATCCTTTCCCAGGCCAGTTAGAAACTTGCAAGCTCCTTGTTCTCCTGCCAGCTGTCTTCAAGGACAACGTGCTCTCTAAAACCCACATGACAATAAATTTTACCTAACATATACCAGTAATTCCATACCAGAGTTGAAAATACCAAGATTACTACTAAGGCTGAAGCATTGACTAGAAAATAGTCCCAGTAATCTACTGATTATGAAGCAGTTATGGGTGTCACCTTCCCAAAACTCATGTTCTCCAAGGAACTTTTTATGATAAAAACCCACCTAACTCTGACTACTCAATTACTCCACTTTGCACTCTATTGCTTACCCTTGTTAAGTTGTTCCTTTGAAAACACTACTTTGGTATTCAGAGTTGTCATTGCGCAAGTGTGTGCTCTCCCTAACGGACTTGTGGGTGCCATATAGCCGTGTCTGAGTATGGTTTTCAATACTGTGCTTTATGTGTTCTAAATTTTACTTTCTTACATTTCTTTTCACAGACACGACAGTCTAATACTATGAGGAAGCATAAGAGCTAAGGATTGGCCAAATATGGCTCATGCACAAAATATAGCATGCTGAATAGTAAAATGTGACACCATCTGCTATGATTCTTTGCAATGACAGTAGCTAAGTGGTTAAACTTTGATGCCCACGTATCTCCCTCCTTTCTTCCCTTCAACAGTCCTTCTATGTCCCAAAGTCTCTCTTCTGTAATTGCCAACAAAACCTTGATAAAGGGGATAAATGGATGGAGCAGGAATGCCATAGGTAATCTAGCCATTGTTTTCCCACTCCTCTCAATGTTTCCTTTTTTTTTTTTCCTTGCTGCTAGTGATGTTTGTGGGAGAGGAAGAGAAGAAGGCAAGAGGGAATTTACTGGATCCTCAAGCATTCTCTGCCAACTAGATGAGAGGGAGGAGACCTATGGGCTGCTTCTCTCACTTCATTTCCTCTTCACTAATCCTGAAGAAGAGTTTTCATACTGCCTCCTTCTCCTGTTAGTGAAACAATGAATAAATGGATAGTCTGGGTGTTCATCTTGAAGAGGTTTCCAATGAAGGTATAAGCAGAGATTGGCTCTGATTTAGTTGACAAGCTGATAATTGTTTCTAGTGTTTTTCAAAAACTTTTAGTAAGCAGATTACTTAAAGCTTTTTCTTCTCTTTCTCCTGTTTCAAACAGAAACCTACTTCTACAACTACCTCCAGATGACCCTTCTTAGCTAACACACTCTTTTGTAATAAACCCCCTACCTACACACACACAACATAGGTTAAATGATTAGGCAGAATGTAATTTTATTGTCACAAAGTCTCTAAGTGGGAAATTTAGAAACTTCATGAATTATCAAAACACGTATACAAAACCCACTGTGTTCATTGAGAAGAAATTTTGCTATTTCTACTACCCACCTTCTAGTCATATACAATCACATTTCCACCACAATAGTTATAAATGTACCCAATTAGAAATCACAGAAATGTCAAATATCAGAGTGAGAATTGAGTATAGAAATAATTTAGTCTAACCCCCTCATTTTATAGAGGATAAAACTACTATCCGGACAGAGGGCTTTCCAAAGGTCACTCAGGCAGTTGAGAATGGCCATGTTTATGATTCTCTGTGTCAAAACAAACAAACAAACAAATATTCAACCAAGAATTTAAGAGTATATGGATCCATTCTCCAGATGAGGAAGCATCAATCTTTTCATAGCAAAAATGACCCTATTCATCATGTCTGAACCTCTATATTCTTTTTTGTACTGCTTTGCTGCTGTCGTTAATTCCCAGGGCACTTTCCTTCCCCTGCTTCTGAACAGCCCCCATGAATGAGCAATTCCTGAATGCATTTGCTATGATGTTTGCAAAAATAGTCGCTCAGAGAAAAAGTCAGTGTCAGTGTACTCTGTTTCCAAATATGCCCCTTTAAAAATCAGACATTACTATACTGAATACCAATTGCCTAAATACTTACAAATCTCCTCTAGGAAAGTCCAAGGCTCCTGAAAAAATGTAAAATCCAATGCATGTCGTGATGTGATTTACCAAACTGAAAAAGGATCACAAAATGAGCATGAAGAGACACCATTTTTCCACTGGCCTGGGGATTCCATCTGCAAGAGGATGACACGATTCCTCATTCCTCAGTCTGCTCAGCCATTTCTCTAGTCAGGCAGGCCCCACACATTCTCTCTGGTCACTAGAAATAGGGATACAGGTCTCTCGGGAGCCTCCAAACAAAGAAGTGGGACAACAAAGGAAAGGACTACTTATTTATAGCCATTGTGCCAAGTATTTCTGATGTTAGTCCTTCCCTGGTAATTGTCAGTCTGCTCTGAACTCTGGATCTTCCATAACACAAAATCATGCTTGCTGTTCCTCCTAGATGCTGCTGCCAAACATCATTAATCAGGTGGTACACACAAAGACCTTCACAATTATACCCAACCTATTACCTTCTACCACTCTCTCCTGTACTACAGCCATACCAGACAACTCTAAGTTACTGCACACATCATGTACTTTGAGGCCTCACACTTTTCTCCTCTATATCTTTACAATAGTGCTTCGAATTGCTTTTTATTCTTCAAGACTCATTTAAAAAGTCACTTTCTCTTTAAAGTCTTCCATGACCCCTACTGCCAAGCCAAATTAATTGTTCTATAGATGATTTCTATTCTCCCATTAATGCAACCATTCACAAAATTTTGAGTACCAACTACTTGTCAGGCACTTTGCTAAACATTGGGAATATAGAAGATGATAGACATGGTCCCTGTCCTCATAGAATTTATAGGATAATAGGAGAGAGAAGTAGTTCCAATAAATACTTTTTATAGGGAAAGTACAGGTGGCTATAGGATGTCACTGCAAGGATCTGACATAGACTTGAGAAGTCAGAGAAGGTCTACCTGAATAAAAAGTATTTAAATTGAGACCTGAAGTAGAAATATGAATTAGCCACATGTAGAGGGTATTACCTTCCAGACAGAGAATATGAGCATATGAAAAAATAGGGAGGCAAAGAAGAACTTGGGGGTTTCAAGGAACTAAAAAAAGGAAAGCACAAAATGGGAATTCAGGAGAAGGCCAAGCATTGTAGGCTAAATTAATAATTTTGGACCTTATGCTTTATTTTCCACAAGGTGATACATGCTAAGGTGGATTGGGCTTGTGCCAATGTCCCCATATGTACAGAACTGAATAGAGTGGGTCTCTGAGAAGAAAAAAAAAATAATTCAGGACCTTTAATTAAGAGGAATAGGAAGTCACTAAAAGATATTAGCCTGGGACTGTTCAGAGGGAACAAATTAGATACAGAGACATGTTAATTTGCTGGAATAGGATGATAAAGAGAAGTAGATATATTTGAGTGATATTTAAGACCAGGAATCTACTGTATGGTGACTAACATAACATAATAAAAATTATTTAAAAATGAATCTACAGGACTTAAATAATGGTATCTTAAGAAAGAAAGATGGGAGATTTCAAAATGATAAAAATTAATAATGTTACATTTTATTGAGGTAAGGAATAATAGAGGAGGGTCAAAACTGGTTTCAGGCAGTGAGGTGGGTAGACAATGAGTTTGGTTTTGAAAATACTGAATTTAAGGTGCTTATGAGATATAGAAGTGAATATAACAAATAGGTGCATGGTTATGGAACTCAAAAGAGAGAGTTATATTAGGGATAAGAAACAGAATCATCAGCATAAAAATAGTTACTGAAGTCATGAAAGTGGATGATTTTATTTTAAGGAGAGAGTAGAATGAGCAAAGAAAAACTCTGTGACATCACAACAAACATTTAAATGTTACATGAAGAAGCCACAAAAGGAGATGGAGAAAGAATGGTCAGAGAAATAAAAGGAAAACCAGGGAAGTAAAGTTCTCAAAATCCAAGGAAAGACGGTACATCAAAAAAGAAGGCGATCATCTGAGATAAATGCTGTTGAGTTGCCAAGAAGGGTGAAATTAGCAGCATGAGTGTCATTGTGACCTTATTGAGAGCTATTTCAGTGGAGTCGTGTGGGGAGGAAGACAGATTGGAGTGGGTCGAGGTGAAGAAATGGAGACAGAAATGTAGACAGTTCAAGAAATTTGTGTTTAATGGTAGGAGCGAGATAGTTCAGTAACTGAGGGGGCTAAGGGATCCAGGGGGAATTCACTTGTTTGTTTGAACATAGAAGACTATAATATGTTTAAAAGCTGAAAAAAGAATCCAGTAGAGAAGGATTGCTTAAAGATGTAGGAAAGAAGTCAACTGATGGCATAAATCTCCTGGGAAAGTAAAAGGGGAAGAGATCCAGAATATAGATGAAGGGATTAGCTTTTTATTAAAAGGAAGGATATCACTCCATGATAACATTAAGAAAAATAGAAGGTCGCTGAAATGTCTCTAGGTTTGGAGGTAGAGTTGAATAAGCAGTGAGAAATTCTGCCAGGATTCAGGAGAGGGAGAATGACAGGAGACAAGTTGAGAAGATCATTTTTTGCCAATTTCCTAGAATATCTTCATTTTCTAGAGTTCCCCCATGATTACTAGGAGACAGTGTAATGCAGTAGTTAAGAAAAGGGAGTGGAGAGAGGAGCAAGATGGCAGAGGAGTAGGAGCCTGAGATATCATCACATCCCAGAAGTTCAGCTAGATATTTATCAAACCATTCTAAACACCTACAAACTCAACAGGAGATAGAAGAGAAGAACGGCAATTCTAGGAACAGAAAATCGACCACTTTCCGGAAGGTAGGACGTGTGGAGAAGTGAATCCAAAGTGACAGGAAGATAGACCACGGGGGTGGGGCCAGCTCCCGACAAGCCACAGAGCAGCTGAGCACAAAATCGGAACTTTTAGAGTCTGCTCTGCTGAGGGATGTTGCTCCAGAGGCTAAGCGGGGGGGTTGAGCACTCGTGGGGACAGTGTGGTCTCAGGACCTGTGGGGATACAAAAAGATGGGGGGGGTGTCTGAGTGTGGCAGAGCTCCCGGGTATCAGAGCTGAGAAGCCAATGACAGAGATGGAGCTGAGCAGTGGGCTATCAGCTCTTGATTACCTTAAACTGTGATCTGAGGCAGTCAGGCCACTGCTCTACGAGCAGGGACCCCACGGGGGGGGGGATGGGCAGATTCAGAGAGACCCTTTCCTTCCTCCTTCGGGAGGAGTGGCACGGGAGCATGCTGCAGGAATCTGCTGGGTTTGGAGACTCCAAACAGGGCCGTGCGCCAGAGAGAAACACTCGGTCACAGGCTGGGTGAGCTCGGTGTGCGGCCAGAGACCAGGGAGACGGGAGTGATTGACTGCTTCTCTCTGAGGACGCACTGAGGAGTGGGGCCCCGGCCGGGCTGGAGATTGGGAGGCCACCATTTTCATTCCTGTCCTCCAAAGCTGTATGGAAAGCGTTCAGGGAACAAGCTACAGGAGTGAGCCAAAGCAGATTAGTTAGCCCGAACCCTGGCAAGGGCGGTGCAATTCCGCCTTGAGCAAAGACATTTGAGAATCACAGCAACAGGCCCCTCCCCCAGAAGATCAGCAAGAACATCCAGCCAAGACCAAGGTCACAAATCAATGGGAATTGCAGAACTCCAGAGTTAGGAAAAAGCAACACATAGAATTCATAGCTTTTCCCCCATGATCCTTTAGTCTTTCAAAGTTAATTTTTTAAATTTTATTTTTTTTATTCTATTTTTTTATTTTTCCTCTTTATTTTAACATTTTTAAACTATTATTCTATCAATACATTTTAAAAAATCTTTTCTAATTTTCGGTTATATTCATATTTTATCCCCTTATTGTATTTAACCTTATTTTTTGTATACATATAGGTTTTTTCTCTTTAAATTTTTGAGATAGAATTTCTTCTAATAGATCAAAATATACCCTGAATCTAGCACATGGCTTTGTTCTAGTCTCCAGCCTGATCACATTCTTTCCTCTTTTTTTCTTTTTTCAACCAACCTCTTATCAATTCCTTTTTTAGAATCATTTTTAATTTTCATCTTTACACTCATATTCCATCCCTTCATCATGTTACCCTTATTTTTGTATATTTATAAGTTTTTCTTTCTTTAAAATTTTGGGAGGTAGTTTCTTCTAACAGACCAAAATCAAGTGAGGGGCTTTGTTCTATTCACCAGTCTAATATATATGTATATATATTTTTCTCTTTTTTTCTTCTTCTTCTTCTCCCCCTTTCTTCAACTCTCGGTTTTGGGTCCCTTCAGATTTGGTTAGTGTATATTTTTCTGGGGTTGTTGATACCCTTTTAATATTTTGTTCTCTCATTCATCTATTCTTATCTGGATAAAATGACAAGGCAGAAAAACTCACCACAAAAAAAGTACAAGAGGCAGTACCAACGGCTAGGGATCTAATCAATATGGACATTAGTAATATGTCAGAACTAGAGTTCAAAATGACGATTATCAAGGTGCTAGCTGGGCTTGAAAAAAGCATGGAAGATATTAGAGAATCCCTTCAGGAGAAATAAAAGAACTAAAATCTAACCAAGTTCAAATAAAAAAAGCTATTAACGAGGTACAATAAAAAATGGAGCCTCTTACGGCTAGGATAAATGAGGCAAAAGACAGAATTAGTGATATAGAAGACCAAATGATGGAGAATAAAGAAGTTGAGCAAAAGAGAGACAAACGACTACTGGACCACGAGGGGAGAATTCCAGAGATAAGTGATACCATAAGATGAAACAATGTTAGAATAATTGGGAACCCAGAAGAAGAAAGAGAGAGGCAGAAGGTATATTGGAGCAAATTATAGTAGAGAATTTCCCTAATTTGGTGAAGGGAACAAGCATCAAAATCCAGGAGGCACAGAGAACCCCCTCAAAATCAGTAAAAATAGGTCCACACCCCATCATCTAATAGTAAAACTTACAAGTCTTAGTGACAAAGAGAAAATCCTGAAAGCAGCTCGGGACAAGAAGTCTGTAACATACAAAGGCAGAAATATTAGATTGGCAGCAGACCTACCCACAGAGACCTGGCAGGCCAGAAAGGACTGGCATGATATATTCAGAGCACTAAACGAGAAAAATATGCACCCAAGAATACTATATCCAGCTAGGCTGTCATTGAAAATAGAAGGAGAGATAAAAGGCTTCCAGGACAAACAAAAACTAAAAGAATTTGCAAACACCAAACCAGCCCTACA
>JAPYYM010000843.1:0-14207 GCA_028534135.1 Potos flavus
TAATTTTTTTTAAGAAGGGATATATTTTAGCATATTTGCATACACAATGTTAGAGAAGGAAAGTGAAGATGTAGCAGAAAATGTAGAACATCTGCCACAATGTCCTTTCTTTGCTGAGAAGGGATGGAATCTATACATGCAGAGAGAAGTTTATGGCAGATAGAATGGGGGTCAACTCATCCATAGTAATGGAAAGAAAGGCAAAGTTTGGGGGTTGGATATAGGGATATTGTTAGACATGGCACTGGGAACTTGTGGAAATTGGGCTTTTGTGATGGCTAGCAGAGTTCCTTTTTTACTTTTTTTAAAGATGTATTTATTTAAGGGGTGGGGGAAGCATGTGACCATGAGTCAGGGGGAGGGACAGAGGGAGAGGGAGAATCTCAAGTAGATTTCCCACTGAGCATGGAGCCTGTCACGGGGCCTTTGTGCTTACATTGTAGTAAAGGACAGAGAGAGATGAACAGGCAACCAACTGGAGAGAAATCTTCTAGACACAAGTGTATGTGTGCTTATCGTGTACTTAGTGTGGGGAAGGAAAGGTGTCTGAGGACTAAGTGGTCTGTATTAAACAAACAGCATGTTCAAAGCCCTTGGGGCAAGACAATGGAGGACACTCTTGGGACTGAGAATAGCTAGAGGAATCGTGGCTGGAAAGAGGTGCTGGGAATGGAAAGGTATAGTAAGAATTGCGAGGATTACATAAGTTTGAGAAATATTTGAAAGTTAGAATTGATAGAACTTGCCAGTGAATTGAGTATTAGGGATAAGTATGAGGGGAAGAAAGGAGCTACAGTTGACAGCCAGGTTTCTAGCTTGAGTCCTGGGTTTATGTTGATATTAATTCAGTTACCTCTGAGCTTTTATTCATGCAAAACTGGCTTCTGCTTTTACATATATGGCATGCTCAAAGTCCCTCATAAACCCCACCTCTTATTCTTCCAGCCCACAGTGACTTTTCTCTTCTTTGAATAATGATCAAAATTGCTACTATTGGCTGAATGTCTTCTGTATATCAGGCATTGCCCTTGGTGTTGAATATACATTACAGCCCTATGAGGCAGGTCTTGTTACCCCTTTTACAGAGGGAAAAAAAAATGGAGGCTGAGTGTGGACATGTTAACAAAGGTCTACATGCCTCCCAAATCCATGCTGACTTGGTAAAATAAACGTAGCGAACTTCTACTCTCTCTATCTGTTTTATATTATACTACAATGTGTCATGACTGTGGTCAGATTATAGTTTATAAAGGTGCTACCAATGCCCCTTTAACTTATGATAGCACTTTGAATATACTAGGAAGTCAATAAATGTCAACATGAAGTGAAGGGTGTTTGTGGATGAGATCCCAAATCTTGAAATTTCAGGTAAAATCAGTAATTTTCACTGAAACATGTTCAGGGAGGGTAGGAAGACCTAAAGAGCATTCCCGTTGGCTAAAATTTTAGCATGATTATCATATCAATTGAGTAGACAATTAAGGATCTGAAAGCAGTTCACACATCATCTTTCTTTTGATTCTTCTTTGTAACTATTCTCATCTTATAAAGGAGGAAACTGGAATTCAAAAGGTTAGATGGCTCAGTCATGTGACAATAAAGCTAAACTTGCACACCCAGCATACTTTTTTGATATCCCATTTTATCTCCCAAATCACTATCAACTAATACTTCTCAGTGGTTCCCATTCCAGCTAACACATACTGGACATTCATAGGGGGGATAAAGATTAATGAGATGCAGAACCTCATGTTCCAGCAAAGGGAAAAAGATAAGTGGTTAAAATATCATTCTGAATGTGACAAACACAATTAGAATTATGTACAAAATATTACAGAAGCACAGAAATTGTTAAGATTAATTTTGCTTGGGGCAATGGGTAGAGAAATGGAGGAGTTTTCAATTTGTCCATTAATTCCAAGATGCATTCTCAAATATATTGATCATTACCAGATACTGAATTAAAGAGAAGCATCCACTGGTAGTAGGCCAATCAGAACACCAAAGAGGATGTTCCAATTTTTTTGCTATGCTTTCAGTGTTCTGCTTTATTTTCTTATATATATTTCTTAAAAAAATAATTTCTGGTACTTCTAACAAAAGAGAAGCATGATTGAAAATCTTAAAGTAGGACATATTTGGAGCTCACATTTCTTACTCCTAATATTGAGAATTTAACAGAAAACCATCTGGTTTAGAGTAAGTTATAAACAAGTGATTTCAAAATAACTAAGGGTATTAACCAACCAAATCACCTACAGAAAGAACTCAATGCTTCTCAGAAGTCTCCACGTGACATTCATCTCACTCTCTAGGCTTGCAGCCCTGCAAATCTTTACTCATGAAAGAGAATTTTCAATGCCTACCACTATTCTGTTAATCATAGTTAGTTGACTATTTGGTTGACTGCTTCAGGAAATCCTCCCACTTCCAGACTCTCACCATTGCAATCCACTGCCAAATTAATAAAATCAGTGAAAAAGAAGTGCTGTATTTGAATTTTTATTAAGGAAAATCCTCTAATTTCTGTAAAAGTAATTTATAGAGCCTAGAGAGGTGAATTTATAACAGTGTACAGGTATGCACAGGCAGAGAATTCTGGGTTCTTTTTGTTGCCCCACCACTGATTTGTTACACATTTTTTATCAGTTCTACTCTTCTGTAATTCCTCAGGGAACTCAAGAGGCAATCTCCTGAGAGAGGACTGTGAAGTTGAATATTGGAATAATGAGAAAACAAGCTATAATCACCACCCCAGGATTAGTCCTTCATGGGACATTCATTCATTTGCACATTCATTCACTCAGCAAATATTTGTTGATGCCTGCTGTGCAGGACCCTGAAGAGAAAGGTCAGTAAAGACACAGTCAAGGTGTTCATCATCTTGTGAGGGAGGCAAAGAGGCAAAATTCTCACTGTACCCAAGACATACAAAATGTCCTGCCTGAATATTTGATCAAAACCTTTATTTCAGTGGAGATAAGCCATGTGTAATGGGCAGAACTTCTCCAGGGAAATTCACAGGTGCACAAAGGGACTGAAGTGTGGACTCAGCTTCTGCTTCAGCCCTCCCTTATCATAAATGCAGCCAAACACAGAGATCAAACAGGAAAAAATGACAAAGAAGTGACCCAAAGATGCCTTAAACTAATATAAGTAGAGAAAATGTCGAGATCAGCTAAGTAGATGTAAAATGATTTCTATTTTTAAGTCTGCCAAAATATAAAGAAGAACAAAGAACTATAGCCGGGAATTCTGCTCAAAGAATACAGCATAATATGATATAAAAGTCCAAAGAGCACTTATAAAAAATGAAAGGAAAATTCATATATACTCTTTCAACTTCGTAAGGAAAGGATGGGGAACATCAGTTATCATAGGATTGTGAAGGGTTTTACTCTGCAGCTAAATGGCTTAATCTACTGGAACGTTGAGGTTGCTTTCTTAATGAAGCTATCTCTATAATGAATAGCCCCTTCCACTGTCACAAAGAAAAAAAAAATGGCAGGGAGGGTGTCAACCTCCAATAAATTGTGTGGGAAGTAAGATGATCAATAAGAAGTCTCTCTCACTGTCACCTTAAGAAGCCACTGGCTACAGAACTGGGCAACAGGGTGGCTGAATGACACTGGAGGTGGGGGGTGTGGTTAAGAATTCTGAAAGACAGAAGCGTGTGTGTGTGTGTGTGTGTGTGTGTGTGTGTGTGTGTGTGTGTGTGTGTTTATTCTCCACACAAAGGGAAAGAAGGTGCTTTGGGTCTGTTCAATCAAATAACAAAGAGAGAACTGGGACTCTAGATTAATCTCTTGTCTACTGACAAGTATCAAACAAGATAGTTTAGTATCTATAATCCCTTGGAATGTTTTAACAAATTATGATAAGATGACTCCTATGAGAAATTGTATATTTTAAAAAAAGATGCAGAATTCCATAATACTTAATTAAGATGTGTTTGGTTCATGATTTATTGTTATTATATCTTATTTCTATTTTTTTACAGAATTCCAACAATATTTAAATCCAACCCCCAAATTCTTGAATTCTCAAACCTTAAAATGAATGTTAAAATTTTTTTTTTCAAAAAATTAATAAAGGCAAGTGCTGTAAGCATAACTCTCAAATACATCTTTCCCGTGGGGAATATCTGGGACTGCCTCAGGTTATAAGGCTTGTAAGAAGACAAGAAATGCTAAGTGGGAAGTTACACTGTACAAGACTTGGAAAGAATTTTTTTAACTTGCCTTGTTAAAGCTAATTACCATAGATAAAAAGAGCTAGATAACTTAGAGTATTCATTAGCTCTCTCACTCCACTAAGCAGCCATCCCCAAAGTGCTAATATCTTTCCTACTACATTCTTAAAAGGTTTCATAGTCACTATTCATGATTCACACTTCGAAAAGACCAACTTCCTGATTAATGCCTAAGTGGAAAGAGTAAAAATGTGCCTCAAAAATTAGTTCGGGCCTCAAAGGTGTAAGCCTGTCTATCTTAAAGATTTCAGGAATATTTTAAAAAAAGAAAAGAAAAAGAAAGCTAACCTAGAGGTGTTATTAGCTTTGCCCACCGCCACCCTCCCTCTCACATGCACCCATTCTCCTAGGAGCCGTGGCCATGCAGCCATGTACTTGGGGTAAACACAGTGCGATTTGCCAAAGCTTCGGGTTATGTGTTCCCATGCTCCTTCGAAATAAAGGACAACATTGATTCCATGGCTTTCCCCCTCCTTGATGAGCACTGTTTGCAACAGTAATGCACACATAAGCGAATGCCCAACTTTGCGTTATTTGTGCTACATAATGGTTTCCAGTCCTTTGCAACCATATCCTCTAAATGGGCTGATTCTCAATCCAGTCATTTCTACAGCACTTCTCCCTATTATGAACATTCACAGCCATAAATAAAGTTGTGCACTTGCATAGTGTTTCAACTCTGTTTACTACTGACAGATGGACTTACAAATAGCCCTTTATTTTGTCCTTTACCTCCCTCCTTTTCGGGGAGAAGAGAGATTCTTTTTCCTTTTTCTTTTTTTCTTCTTCTTTTTTTTTTAACAGAAGGTCAATATGCTCCTGGGAAATGTGCATACCATATGCTCAAGTCAACATAAGTGATTTTAAAGATCTTCTAATTCACATATTTATTCCTCAACTCCCAGCTACTACCTTGAGTAATTAAAATATACAATGTCACCCTCCTTATGTGTGTTGCATCCAGATTGATTTTTCTACTTTGATCATAACACTCTCCTACCCCCACACCATTGTTCAATGGCATAAACTATCCGATAAAATCTAAACCCCTTAGTTGGGCATTCAAAGTTCACCGCAGTTACATCCCAGTCTGTGTGGTCTTTCCTTTAACAATACAATAAATCTCCATTTTTGCCAACTGGGCTCCTGCTTGTCTCCAGGCATACCTTGAGTTTTTATTATAAAACACCTTCCATTGCTTCTCTTCCCTGAACTACCCTCATTACCTCATCCTTCACACAAATGTTTTTTTCTTCTGCTAACCAATCTAGTCCTCCTCCCCTTCTTCACTTACATATCCCTCACTCCCTGAAATCACTGAGACTTCATCTGATTTACTCTTTATATTACTATATGTGTAGTAGCTCTTAAAAATTACCTTAATAAGGGGCACCTGGGTGGCTCAGTCAGTTAAGTGTCCAACTCGATTTCAGCTCAGGTCATGATCTCAGGGTTGTGAGATCGAGCCCCGCATCAGGCTCCACACTAAGTCTGGAGTCTGCTTAAGATTCTCTCTTTCCCTCTCTCTCTACCCTTCCTCGCTCCTCCCTTTCTAAAAGCAAATAAACAAACAAACACAAAACCTTAATAAAACTTTTCATGTAAATCTATCAATCGGGGGAAAGTATTAGTCCATGCATTACAGTTTTTCACTTCAAAATATATAAATAGCACTTATTACGTACATTAACTCTTATGAGCCTTATCTCATATTCTTCATTGTGCTATTATTTCACTGTGTCTTATTTCTCCTTCATGCGGGCAAACCCCTAGAATGCAGTTTTTCTGTAGTTCACAGTGCTCAGAGTACCTTATACAAATCTTGTGTTTCCTTTATATAATAAATGTTGGACCAACAAATGACATAATACAGTTTATCTTTTTAAATAATAAATTTGCCACATATTTACAACAACATACATGGAACTAAAATTTTAATTATAATATTTATTGGAATTTTTATTTAGAGACTTTTTTTAATCCCGCAAAACATGGAAATGGTAGAAAAAATTTTAATTGCCAGCAGTTCTTACATGATGTTAGTGAATCAATTTATTGTTATCAAATTGGCTTCTGCAAATTGTCTAGTGCTTTGAGAAAATCTTAGACTTTTTTTTTATTAAAGATTTTTATTTATTTATTCGACAGAGAGAGAGAAAGATCACAAGTAGGCAGAGAGGCAGGCAGAGAGAGAGGGGGAAGCAGGCTCCCTGCTGAGCAGAGAGCCAGATGCAGGGCTCGATCCCAGGACCCTGAGATCATGACCTGAGCTGAAGGCAGAGGCTTCACCCACTGAGCCACCCAAGTGCGCCGTGAGAAAATCTTAGAGGTTTATACAACATTTATCACATATGTGATTAAACAGCCCTTTGTGTATTTATTTGTCTAATGTCTTTATTTCTTACTAGACTGCCCATTCCATGAAGCCAGGGACTATGTATGCCTTATTTATTTCCATATCTCCAGTAATTAGAACAGTGCCTGGTACATGCAGGATCTCAGTAAATATGTTTGGGGTCAATGAATTAGGAATGGGTAACTTTAAAAAATGGAATGACTTAAAGAGTAACTAATATCACCAGCACTCTACCTCTTTAGGCTCTGATCCATCATAATCACAGCTCTTCAGATGCACTTATCTGCACTGAAGCTATAGTTTCATCAAGGTTCTCTAAATCCCTTGCCTCACTTTTACCTTCCCCATGAACTAAACTTGGTAAGAAGTGCTCGCTGGGACCTCCTTTCTTTTAATCAGTGACTTCGAGTTCCCAGGTTTGTCAGGCAGAAGCAGCAGCAGAAATGCCAACAGAAGAAACGAGGTGTATGTGTGGTTTGGAAGGGAAAATTTCACCTGATTGCTTTCTGGGGATCCCTAGTCATCAGCATTGTGACAATAGTATTGCCTGGTGACAGTGGTGGAGATGCTCTCAGTTTGGAGCCTAGAGAAGCTAGACAGGAGGTTGTCAAAACAGGGGTAAGTCAGCCCTGGAATTCTCAGAAGTAATGTGTTCTGGAAATGATGGTAGTGAGTGCCGCGGAAGGTTCTGTTCAAAAGTTAGATGCTTTTGTGGCTCTAATATTAGCTGTAGTTACTTTTGTCTTATTGCCGATGCTCCAACTGAACTTCCTTCCGTAAAGGTTACTGTTGCTACTATGGCTGTTGGAGGCAGGGAGACCCTCTCCCCACTGAAGAACAGCAGAGTGAAATAAGGGATCTTCTTGCCCCCACAGTTAGCTTCTGAAGTGACTCTGAAAAGCGATCTCAAAGCAGCTGCCTAAAAATACCCAACAACAATTGGATCATCCTGTTCCCATCCCACAAACTTCTTTATAGTCCATATTAGCAGAAATTGCTCTGGTCAAGGGTCAATTCAAGTAGGCTATCTAGAGAGCTGGGAAGGTCAATAAAGTCATTCATTTTTATAGGATGTTTTCACTCAAAATGACTACTGTGAGATAAACAAATGAGCGTTTTCACTTTTCGACTATTGTTTACTATCATGGAGACATGGTCAAAATTTTAATTTGCAGTGTGTGTCTTCTTCTGCATTCCAGAGTTATGTTTCAATAACTTATAATTTGCATCCAAAAGGAGAGAATGGAACATTTACACAATCATAGTTCTGTGGTGTCCCTCTCACCTAGCCTAGTTTAAGAACAAATTTTCGTTTTTCTGGAGTTTGAATCAACAGGATTATCATTAAAATAACAGAATTTCAAATTTATTTCTGACTCAGATATTAGAAGAATTATAAAGATTTTAATCATCATTTAAAAAAATACAGATCTAATAAAAAGAAATCAGTCTGCAAAAAAGCCCTCTGGCATCTACAGCACACAAGCTAGAGAGAGGTCGTTGATTGATACTTGAATGAAGCAAACAGCAAGATTGAGGTTTTTATCTTGTGGGGGAGGAACATATAATGAGGGTAACACAGAAGTAGCAAATATAAATTATTCATTACCAGCAGAATAATATTTTAGAGAGGGAAAAATAAAGAGTAGAGCTTGAGGGAAAAGACCTAGAAATGAGTTCTAACAGGTTCTGGATTTATATCTATGAAAACCATCCAAAACAACAAGTTCAGACTTAAACTGAATGACTTTAAGTGTTTTCTATGCCTGTTTCCTCATCTGGAAAATAAGGATAGAATCATAGCCAGCCACTTTATGTATTTATTTATTTTTAAAGATTTCTAAAATTTATTTATTTGTCAGAGAGAAAGAGAGAGAGAGTGTGTGTGAACAAGCAGGGGGAGCAGCAGGCAGAGGCAGAGGGAGAAGCAGACTCCCCACTGAGCAGGGAGCCCAACACAGGGTTTGATACCAGGACCCTGGGTTCATGACCTGAGCTGAAGGCAGACATTTAACCAATGGAGCCACCCAGGTGTCCCCATAGCCACTTTAAATAGGGGTTCTGTGAAGAAGGAAATGCTTGGAAGAGTGCTTGGCACATTAAGGTGTTATGTGAATCTTCACTGTTATAAACTGTATCTGTTTGTGTATGCCCCTAAAAAATCTAAGCTGATGCTCCAATTGTCTTTCTTTTTTAAATAAAATTGAAAGTTTATAATGGAGCTGTTTTTGTTTTTATTTTCATTCAATTTTTAAAAATTACTTTGTCTAGGGAGTAGATGAAGTAACATGTTTTAATTCAGAGAGGTGAACCTGCATTATTTTCCAGTAATGACAATTTTTCTAACAACATCATGTGGATTTTTTTCCACAGTCTACTATTAAAGTGAAAAACAAAAACAAAAACACTTCATAGAACCATTAAAACACTTACTATGAGTAGCCCTGAGCAAAGCATTAAATAAAAGAGGATACAAGAGGATCCCAGTAAGAGCATTCAATTTAATGACAGTCATCCTATAAACCCAAATGTGGATGATCCTATCTATATAGGGCAACACAGACAATGTCATTGTCAAATCAGGGATTAGTCTGACAATGCCCTTCACGTAATGCTTTAATCCCACTTGTCCAAAATTGGAAAATGGGAATGGAGGTCCTATTATCACTGACGACATCTAAATAATAAAATATCTTGTTCTAAATAATAAAATATCTTGGAGTAAAAGGCTCTTTGGGTTACCATAGGCCTAAGGCTACCGAAACAGAAGAAACCATGGGAAGGATGCTGGATTATTGAAGTGGAAGGGTAAGATACTTTCCTCTGCTAAGATCATTAAGAGAATAAGATATTTGGTTCAGGGAAATTCCAGCAAGCTGCATCTACATCTTTGTTCATTGCTCTGCTCCAAACGACATTTGTCATAGAGCTTTGTTCCTCTCTTTGCTATCTGTCTCCACGATTAACATGTGGGAAAGGTTCTTCCAGTGGGGGCCCACACTAAGAGGGCTCTAATCCTCCCTGATCTGAAATTCTCCTCTATTCTTAGAGCACGTCAGTGTGCAGGGCTCAAACTTGTTGGCTGTACAGTCAAGCTAGGATTTTTGAATATATTCACAATCATTTCTAAATCAAGTGGCTACTATAGCTGGGTAGTAACTCAATTTATTCATTAAGATGTCCAAAAAAACTGTCTTGATGGATTTTGGTCCTTTCATTGTTTAAAGTAAAAAGGGAGTGAAATTCTCTATTTCTAAAGAGTTGATAGGGACAAAGGTTAGATGGGATGCATTCCTTAAATGCAGATTGCTATTTCTCCATCTACAGTTAAACTACAAAATAAATATCTGAAATGGACGCATATCGAAAGGCAGAATTTTCTCAAATATTTCTGTAGACCTAGTTGCTCTCTAGTCTTTGGGAAATTTTTTTTTAAGATTTTTTTAAAATTTATTTATGACAGAGAGATACAGTGAAAAAGGGGACACAAGCATGGGTGGGGCTCGAGAGGGAGAAGCAGGCTCCCCATTGAGCAGGTAGTCCGATATGGGGCTCGATTCCAAGACACTGGGACCATGACCTGAGCCGAAGGCAGACACTTAATGACTGAGCCACCCAGGCAGCCCAGTTTTAGGGAAATTTTAATGAAAGCGGATTTCAGTGATATTCTCAGTTAGCAACTAAAATATCTTCTATTTTCAATTTAATGAATTATGACCTACACTAGTTTCTAAACCGGTTTATTCAATCCAAATAATTATAAAAGCAGGTACTTAATATCATATGAGTAACATATCATCTTTTAAAAAATCCTATATAATTATATTTTGAAGCAGATTTACCTTTCTAATTTCGCATGGTGAAAGATCTCAAGCAGGTAGCGAAAGAAGGAAGATAGAAGCTAGAAATGCAAGCCAGAAAGAAAAATCTTTCTATCTTTCAGCTAAGCAAAAACATTTCAAAGTCAAATCTGTCAGAAATGGAAGCCAGCTCAGTTTGGACAACAAAAAATAAAAAACAAAACCAGTTTGGACATTTTGACAAGTAAAGAAAAGGCATAAAGTTTGGCTGATTAATTCAGTTAGAATATGATACTAATTGGACAGAAGTCATTCTCTTGATTAAATCCTTCACTTGCTCTCCATTTCCTGCAGAATAAAAACCAAATGCATGTCTTATAAGACTTTCCCAGTCTTGCCTTACATTCTCTCCCATCTCCTGTCTGTCCTCTGGCTCCTCCAAGTTTAAGGAGCAACTTAAGCAGGGTTCTCTCTGCGGTTCCAGCAAGTGCAGTCCCCTCTGCCTGGACCACCCTTCCCTCAGCCCTTCCTCGCCAAGAGCTTTTATTAGGTCCTCCTCAAGGATGCTTTTTCGGTAACCTCTCTGGGCTTTGTTAGGCTCATTTCAAACACCCTTTATCTTAATTGCTTGTTCCTCTGCAGGTGCTCTCACAAAACTCTGAGTTTTTTGAAGGCAGGGATTATGACTTTCATTCATACAAAAAATAAAAGCATGGGTTCTGGAATTTAGAAAGTACATTCATTCATTGACTGAGTGACTGAATGAATGAATGTGTACATGCTGCCCTCAGAGAAGAAGCCAGTATTCCTCATCCAGTTCAGTGTCTCCCAAGAGATGTCTCTTCTTATATGACGAAATGGATGAGAAGCCATCGTCCATAAAGGGAAAAGGCAATTAAATCAAATTGTGGGTCGAGAGTCAAAATGGATCAATAATGTCATTTTTTGTTTTAAAAGGGGCGCCTGGGTGGCTCAGTGGGTTAAAGCCTCTGCCTTCGGCTCAGGTCATGGTCTCAGGGTCCTGGGATCGAGCTCCACATCGGGCTCTCTGCTGAGCGGGGGGGAGCCTGCTTCCTCCTCTCTCTCTGCCTGCCTCTCTGCCTACTTGTGATCTCTTTCTCTGTCAAATAAATAAATAAATAAATAAACCTTTAAAAAATAAAATAAAATAAAATAAAAGGACAACCACATTTAGCCATCAAATAATTACCAGGACCTTTAAATATTTGAGGTGAGATCATAAAGTAATGAAATTATTTCAATAAACAACACATGGAAACTAGTTCCTTTAATTTATAGTAGCACTCTTACAGATACATTTAATATGCTGCTTTTACAATTAAGACAACAGATGAACCTTACTCCAGTGAGGTTCCAAGTACACATTTTCAATGTTCTCAAAGAATTTAAGAGTTTAATAATATAAGCAACTTATTTATTAGAATAGGTCTAAGTTGTTAAAGCTATAATGAAGTATGAAAAAGACTACAGAAGAAGGTATTGGGGATGCTTTGAAAAACAGGGATCATTTCTCAGGATTCCAGGCTATTTCTAAACATGTTGAGCTTAGAGTTTTCAAACCACAGATAATTTGTTTTAAAGCAACTTTATTCCCATAATAGTCTCGGCGCCACTTCTCAAATGGCAGTCTGTCAGAACTGAGGGATTTGGGGGCTGAAAACTTGAATTACTAGAATTTCCTACTGGACTTAAGAAGGTACCCACAAAGAAACAACAGGGCAGTCAATAAGAAAGGAAAATGTTTTAAAAAATTAATTTCCGTCTAGTTCCAGCTTTCTAGTCACAGAGGAAAAGAAGAATTTAATCAAAAAAGCCTTAAATATATTTTCAGCTGGGCTAATGCATTTCCTCTTATTTCTATTCTTGGCATCACTGTAGAAAGCCAACCAACCCCAAAACAACTGTCCATCTCTCATCATCTTCTCGTTTTTCAATGTCCCCACACCTATACTCTAGGCTATTTCTCCTTTGGCAGTTCTGTTATCTTAGGGAGGAAAACTATCTTTGCTATAATGACTTAATGATTGATATTTAATCATCTTAAATTCAAAATGATTTTAAATACTAAAAAACACTGTGTTTGTAAATGGCTTACCTTCTGAAATCTCAAGCCATCATAGAAATACTGATTAAAACATGAGGCAAGTTTTACTTCATTTTCATTATTTTACTATTTTCTTCTTTTTTTTTTTTTTAAAGATTTTATTCATATATTTGACAGAAAGAAAGAGATCACAAGTAGGCAGAGAGGCAGGCAGAAGGAGAGGGGGAAGCAGGCTCCCTGATGAGCAGAGAGCCCGATGCAGGGCTTGATCCCAGGACCCTGAGATCATGACCTGAGCCGAAGGCAGTGGCCTAATGCACTGAGCCACTCAAGCGCTCCTACTATTTTCTTCTTAATTTACTGGGATGTATGTTAGTTAAAATGCTTGCTTAGTTTTAAGCCATAATATCAGAAATTGCAAGCACTTTCAGAGACTTATTTCTAAGTTATTTTGTGCTATTGTTGCAGTCATTTATGACCATAATTGATAGGTCTAAATAATAAAGTCAAAAGAGTAGGAGACAGAGTAATATTCTTGAGTCTTTCTCATCTGGGGAAAGGTATAGTATAGTCAGCAGAAATATACAAAACCTCTCCGTGTCCTAAAATTGTTTGTCTAATACCGCCACAGGCATTCAAAGTCACAGGTAGGTATAATATACAATTACGTTTCAGCAATGTATTTTTTTGGTCCCCAAATAGAGAGATTAGCCCAGCCTTTCACTAAACAAAAGGCTGCTCTATTTTTAATCCTTAACTCATTTGTTTCTTTCAGAAGTACTTTTCTATTGAAATTTGTTACGATCCCCCATTGCAACGAAATCCTATTATCGTAAATCCTTGCCTAGTGCTTGCAGTCACCCCTTGAACACAGCAGATAATGTGTGTTCTTATGCATCACATAACCCCATGTAGTTTCCTACAGAGAGGCAAGCACCTCAAAGGGCTGCAGTGTGGGTTCTTCGGAAGGAACCCCGGCTCTTGAGCCCCATTGCGAGGGCAGACTCAAACAGCATAGCAGCAGCGGTCGCCATGTGGCTGCCCCTGGGAAGTGAGGTGTACGAGAGACAAGAGGCAAAATGGTAACAAAGTCACAGTTTGTTTTTTTAGCTTACTAGAGACTCAGAATATCCAGGGAAGTGCTTAGTCACCTCAATTTTATAGTCCAAGTACTGTGCTGGGTTTTCAGACTGTATGGTCTGTATTAACTCAATTTTATCATTGATTGTTTCTCCTGATGTTAAACAAATCTGATGGCTACTCTAGCCACTACCGTAGGTGTTTATTTAAAGAACACATTTTCCACAGCCTGTTCCCCATTTTGCAGCTTTACTGGAGCATTCTTATGTCAACCAAGCCCCCTGGGCTTTTAGAAGTGATGAATCCTAAAAGATGTTTTCCCCACAGAAACCACAAGGTAAATGCAACAAGTAATCAATCTTCTGAGCAGCAATCAGCCAACCACTTAACGAACATACTACACAAACAAAATAATTAATCTAAGCACTGTCCTGAATAGTAATTAATCTAATCGGCTCCAAATGATGTGTTTATTCACTGTACACTATTCTGTTTCATAGTTGTCCTAGTTAAAGGTGTCAGAGACAGTACAAATATATTAACCAGTTTAAAAGAATACTAATTTCCAAAGGAAAGTGTGACACAAATGTTTATGCGGTGTGGGATGTTCGTTCCTTTGTTTGCAGAGAGGAACAACACATATCATTGTCAGAC
>JAPYYM010000844.1:0-14207 GCA_028534135.1 Potos flavus
CCCGTGGGGTTGCCCCGAGTCCAGCAGGAGCCCTGATTTCAGCCTGAGAAGAGGGAGCGACAGAGCAAGGCCCTGGGTGGGCTGGGCAGCCAGGGCGATGACAGAACACTTATTAAGCTGAGGGTCCATGACTTGGAGGTCGGGGATCCCGGACGGGGGCGGGTCAGCAGCCCCCGCGTGTGGGGCTGTGCAACTGCTAGGAGTGGGCTGGGACCGTGGCGTGGAGGTGAGCGGGCTCACTCTGGGCGGCAGGGGATTAGTGCTGATTCAGAGTGGGTCAGGTGCATGGGGGCTTTGTTCAGACCTGTGTGCCTTTTGTCCCGCCTGCAGAACGCCCAGGCTGCATGATGTCATTTCAGATGCATTAAGCTGGAACAGCTCAAAATTGAATAATTAATTACACTCAGCTTCAATCGCAGTGACTAATTGATCGGGGACTGCCAGCAGACACCTGGACGGGATTAGCCGTGCACAATGAGGGCTGCGGGCAGGTGGCACGGCCCCTCTGGACCCCAGTCCCTGTGTGGGCTTAATTAAGACAGCCTTGATTTCTGTATTCTTGTTGGCGATCTCGGGCAGGCCCCCATCCCAGGACCAGGGGCTGCATGTGGGTTGAGCCCTGGACGTCGATACAAGTGAGCTGCCTGAGGTCTAGGAAGATGCTGGCCATGGGGCTCTGACCACTGGCCACCTTCCGTTCTGTGCCTGGGTCCGAATCCTCAGTCCGCCCCTGGGCAAGCACTTCATCACATAGGCTGAGGCTATCGCTGTCATGCCCAGCAGCACACACAACTTTGAGCACATGCTGCTTCTGTCCCTGGGGTAGTCAGGACCCTCTGGGGAGCTTGCTCTTGCTCTCACCTCCCCTGCCTGGCTGCACCCGGAGTAGCCGGCATTCCCAGCCCTGTCCACAAGCCCTGCAGCAACTTGTTTACTTCCTACAAAAATCACTTCTTCAAGTTTCTACTCATGGACATTACCGCCTCCTCAGCTGTCCTGTGCCACCTTCCTGTATCCGCAGCAGCATCTGACTGTTTGAGGGCCCGGTTCACATTCCTGTTTTCAGAAATTCACCGCCCAATGGCACATCTAGCTCCTGCAAAGGGCAGCATGTACGGTTGGACAGGTTGTGCACTGCACAATTCAGACTTTGCCTTGTGTGTGTGGGGGTGTGTGCAATACGTAATTGCATGATGGGGCAACACTGGCCTGTGTTCATACTGCAGACTCTCCTTCTCTCTGTCTGTATCCTTACTGATTCCTGGTCTTCTCAAGTTCAGTCACCTCTGTCTCCATGCCCCTTCAGCCCCATTCCCAGAGCCTCACCCCAAGGCGGAACTGCGATACAGATATCACAAACTCCACATCCCACCTTCTGCCCTACTGGTTCCCAGCGCACTTGCTGGTCTGGGTGGAGAACCCTGTCTCCTGGGCCCTCCGCTTTTCTTCATGTCCCCAGGCCTGTTTCTCCTCTCCCCAACCCCTGTCTCTCTTGCAGCAGCTTCCCCTTGGCCTGCAAGCACACTGGAGACAGCTCCCCTTTGGTGTAAACACCGCCTCTGGCCTGCCCTTCTCAGCCTCCTCGTGGACACACGGCTGCTTTGTCTCTATTCCACTTCGCACCGCACGTACTTCCCCCACGGCCTTCTGCTCCCCGTGCCAGACTATTCTCATGCCCTGTGGCCCATCCAAGGGACACTCTCGTCCCATCTGACACCTGGGACACTGCCACCCCCTGGCCTCCTTTCAGGCCCCCTGTCCCCAGTCTCTTTGCTCTCCTGCTGGGCCGCCTCCCTGGCCTCCCGCCTCAGCCTCTCCTCCTGCCCTTTACTGTTGCAATTGTCTGGGCTGCAGTCCTCAGCTTTCCACTCTCGCCAAGTGGCCGGCCCAGCCCAGTCAACCACAACCAGCTGACTTTGTTTCCTGCCTGTTCTTTGTCATAATCATGTTCTTTCCCCTCTGAAACATGGGAATGTCTCAGGTATGTGGACCACAGTGTCTTCATCCCTCCCTTGGGTACCAGAGGCACCCCCGACATGCCATCGCTGAGAGAGCTCCCCCCTTGCCTTGGCTTCCGGCACATTCCCCAGCCCCGGGGGTCCCAGAAGCCGGAGCAGGGGCCATGTTCCTCTTCAGGCACCGTGCTGGTACCCACAGTACCCGTCACACATGCACGTCTGGTCCCAGTGATCGCTACAACTCCCTCCTCCACCCCCGGCCCGGCCCGGGGAGCAGATTGGACAATTTCCCCTGTCTTTTTTGGCAAACACCAGAGGTGGCTGCTTGTGAATTTCTCAAGACAGAGGGAAGAGTCCAGGGAGCGTTCCTTCAACTGTATGTCTTTGTCATCCTTGGGGGCCCCTTTGCATCTCTGAATGAGAGCTGGGGGCAAGGACCGGCATCCTCTTACCCACAGACAATGGGGTCCATTATCTTCCTCTGGGGGCACTTTCAGAGGCATCTGCCCGGCCATCCACCCACTTCCAGAAAGAAGGGAAGGCCTCAGCCAATCTAAACAGAAGCCATCACTGGACAATGTCCTCCCTGGTGCCTCGCCAGGCTGGCAGGCAGAGGCCCGTGTCCGGCCTGGCGGGCATGCTGGGGACCCTCTGAGCTGCCCGGTGGCCAGGCCGTGCGTGGGTGGGGGGCATGATTCCCCAGCTGGACACCCGGATGCGCTGGCCGTGGGCTCGTGGCCAGAACCTGCAGGGGAGGTAGGGGGTGCTTTCCCAGAGCCCTCATCGTCCCCAAAGGTAAGCCATGTGCTTCTAATCTGTTACAGAAATGGTACTGGCTTGTTGTAACAGATTCAAATACAGAAGAATGTGTGCTCCTCAAAAGTCATCAGCTAGTTGCTGTGGCTCCTACCAAATATTTTTAGGCATATACAGTCATTTAACTAAATATGTACATATGCACATTTTTTTTAACAGATGGGATCATCCAACCCATACAATTTTTCAACTTGTCTTTGCTCTTGACAAGCCGCTCGGTGCTTCCCCAGGCCCGTACACGTTGCACTGCTTCACTCTGTCTATCAACCAAGCACACATAGTATTCCTTAAATGGATGTCACCATGGTTCATCCAGCCATTTCTCTAATGACGGACAAAGAGGTCGCTGCAATTTTTTATAATTACAAATAGTGCCGGAAAAAAAAAAAAAGCCCCAAACACCACATCTATTTCAGCAGAGCCCCGCGAGAAAGGGCATTTGAAATGGACTTCTGGAAAGGTTACACGGATCCACACTCGATAATGGTGTGTGATTTTAAAAAATAAGATTAAAACTAGCGAGGCTATGGAATGGCATAGGCAGCGAAATTGACATAAATTTTTTAAACTTAGTACCAGCCTCTGAAGGCTGCCGTTCTCTTATGGAGGTTCCCTTCCAAGCTGAGCCCTGCTCGGTGGTCTGGGGTCTGATGACTCAAGGAGGGAGGGGGCGGCCGTGACCCTCCGTGGTCTGACGACCACCCCCCTGCTCCTGTCAGGAGCACCTGCCCTGCCCCACCCCTCTGCCTTCTCCTTTGTCCACGTTGGGCAGAGCAGACCCTCCGGGGAGGCTGATGGCATTTCTTAAAAGACCCCTTTCAAGCGAGGTAACATGCCTGAGGTTTCGAGAGGCGGAGCCTTTTTAACTCAACTCCATTTCCTAGGGAATGCTGTTAACTGCCGAGAAAGGAGACCAGAACTTCGCCCCATGCTTCCTCCCCTCTGCTGTCCTCATTTGGAGGCCTGTCTTGGGGGGTGCCACATGGCAGGATGGGGGTGCCCTGGCTCTTTCCAATCTCCCCCTCTGGTGAGCGTCAGACCCTTGGAGGGAGGCTGGAAGCCGCTTCTGTGTTCTCTAGTCGGCAAACCCTACAACCGAACAGGGCCCCAGCCTGGGGAGAGCGAGGCACTCCCAGGACATGTGGGATGAGGAGGTGCCGTGGGCCCTGGGCCTGGCCACGCGGGGCACCTTCTCTGCCCTCTGGCCATCCCCTCCGGAGCTGTAAAATGAGGCACTCGGCTTGGAGCCAAGGGTCACCCGGCACCCTCCTCCGCAGGCTCTGTTCAGAAGTCAAAGGTCATTCAGACGTCTTTGCTGCTAGTCCTGGGCCAGCTGGGGCCGGTGGCCTCCCCGAGTGCGGGCGCGGGCTGCTGGAGGCTTCTGGGCTCTTTGCAGGCACACACATGCCCCCAGCATGTGTAGTCTTCCTCTGGGAGGAAGCTCTTCATTTCCACCTCCTGCCACGAGTGCCTTATGGTCCCTGCTTCCGTTTCCTCGCCTAGAGAGCAGAGCCCATGGTGCCCGTTTCCCTTATCCCCGCACGCGGCTGGAGGCCGGGCTCTGGAGCAGAAGGCCCGGTATCTGGTCTGCTAATTGGCCTTCACCCTGACCTGGGCACGGACTTTGTGCGTCTTGGGGCCTCCTTGTCTCTGCAGCCCCAACACGTCGTCCTGTCCTCCTTTGTAAGGGGATGAAGAGAGAAACCCCAGGACCGACCTGAGTTCAATTCCCCATCTAACATCGGACGGGGACCGTCCCGGTCACTAGGGCCATCGCCAGACTCAAGTCTTTCACTGACCGTTGCTGAATGGAAGAGCGTGGGAGGCCCCCGGCCGCAGACACGGAAGAAGCATCCTTACTAATTCAGCACAAAGTTGTGAGTGGAGTGGGGAGGGGCACCCTGTCTCTCAGACTGAACAGCACCCACTCCCTGGGCAAGCCCGGTCCGGCCCCAGGATCCAACCTTCTTTTTTTTTTTTTTTTTTTAGGATCCAACTTTCTTATGTATTTATTTAAACCCTGCCTCATTCCGGAGAGAATTTAAGGCCTCAGCATGAATACCATCTTTGTGCGGCCTTCCAGTGCCAAAGGCCGGGAAACCCAAGCCAGGCACGTCTGGAGGTGGGGCCTCCATATGGCCTGAAGGCCTCGGCCAATCACCCTGGCGGCTGCCCCAGCCTGCCTTGGGAGCAGGAGGGGGGGACAGGGGGGCTCCCCCCAGCACGCGTCCCGCTGTCCTTGGTAACCCCCCTCTCCTGTGCGCCCTGAGCCCGCCGGCCCCCACCAGGCTCTCCCACCCTGGAAGAGGCATTTGCCAAGTTCTCTTACTGGAAGATAAACCGAAATTCTCCGTAAAGCCTACCCGGCTACGTGCGCAGGCCCAGGGCTCTGAGAGCAGTGGCTGACCGGAGAAGGGTTTTTGGGAGACGCCTCCTGCCCCAGCTCCGAGCCAAGTTGTGTGGCCACTGGAAGGAGGTGCAGCCCCCGCCCCCCAGCAGGGCCCGGCGGTCGTCACAGGTGCCTCCTGCACCGGGAACCTGCCCCGTTTTGGGGATGGAGCCCTTTGACCTAGAGCTGCTGTTCCCTCTCAAGTAGTCAAGATGTCCCAGGGTCCCGCCATCGGCTGGGGTCCAGAGGGGGGCAGCTGGAAGTGGGAGGGGCGCCCGGGGCCGATGGACCCTGACTCCCTTACATCAGGGGCGGGGCACACAGCGGGGGCTGGGCTGGGTCGAATGGGGAGGGTCCCGCAGGGAAGAGGAGCCCGGGGCCAGAGAGCTGGGTCCACCGGGGACCTCCCAGGGGAGGTGTGTCAGGACCCCGCAGAGGCTAAGCCCAGGGGCGACTCTTGTCCCTCGCCCCCAAAAGGAGCAGGGGGCTGTGAGCTTGGGGGGAACAAGGGCTGGGTGGCCTTCCCTTCCACCCTCGGCCTCAAATCTCCGAAACCCTCCGATTTTGAACTCTGCCGGCCTCCAGGAGCGCCTGGATGCTTTCCTGGGCTTCCTACGTGACAGAGAAGGCCTCCAGGGGCCCCTGGGACTGGAAGACTCCCCCCACAAGCTCCCTCCAGAAGTGCGCCCCCTACAGCCCCTCGGGAGAGAACCCAGAGAAAGTCGTAGGGAGCAGAGCTCTCGGCCGGCCATGGGCGAGGGCCAGCTCTGCACCAGCGGATCATGCGGGCCTCGCGAGGGAAGGCGCCGCTGAAACCAGACCCCGGGCACGTCCACATTCCACATTCCCGCCACGTCCACTCCCCTCGGCGCCCGCTCCTCTTGAGGCGGGGGACATTTGGGTGGTCCCACCACCTGTCGAAAGGCCTCGGATGCTTGTAACCCAAGCAGGGCCTGAAAATAGCCTGGGACACGGCAGGCCACGTCGCGCTGCCCTTGGCGCCCGCTGGGAGGTGGCTTTGGTGTGGAATGGGAAAGGTGGGCAAAGCTGACCTCCAAAAGAGAGAAGCTGTGGGTTTTAGACTGACACAGGCCTGGACTGCAAGACTGTGGGCACAGCCGGGTGCCTGGGGGTCCCTGGCACCCTCCTGTGTGGGATGGGGACGGGAGACCTTCCTCGCGGGGTTGGTAAGAGTGTGAGGGACTGCAGGTATCAAGACAACACATCGTCGCTTACCGACAGCGTGGGGTCCCACGGGCCCAGGCCCCCCGCCCTGCAGCCCCTACCGACCCGGCCCCCACCCCCCGCCGGCCCGAATAGGAACACAAATGAGGCCTGCTCAGAGACTGCGGACTGACACTGTGCCCAAAGAGTCACATTAGGGCAGAATTAGAGTCATCAGGCTTCCCAGACAGAGGATAAACTATTTGGCTGGCTTCTATGGTCTAAAGGAGGCCACCACTTTAGAGAAACCTTCCGGAGCCATCCAGAGGTTACAGGGCATGAGCAGAAGGTCAGAGAATGTCCACAGGTCCTGGGCTTTGAGCCACCTGACTTTCTCCAGGGGTAGGGGTTTTCAGGGGAAGACCCTCGCCCCCCTACCCCAGGGACACCAGGGCATGGGAGAGGGTCTTGGGGTGGGCTGAGGAGTGCTGGCAGGGCGGGAGAGAGTGTCCAGTGGTCCTGGCCACATACTCAATGTGCACGAATTCCTGACACCTAAAATAGCCTGGGACATGGGACACAGCGCCAGGAAGCTCTCGTTCAACATCTCGGCAGCTGGTGGCTTCAGGCTAGGAATAAGGAATCATTATTAGCCATCTCTATGCCCCTAGAAGGGAAGAGCAGGCATTTTGGATTGAGATGGAACTGAGTACAAGGGTCAAATGTGATCATTATGGGCTGTGAGGACTTGACCGTGCTATTTCTTAGCTCTGTGACTCAGTGTCCTCTGCTGGGAGGGGACAGAGAGCTGTCTGGCCTGGTTCTTGGGAGAACGGGGCACCGCGGCTGCGCGTACTTTGCCATTAGTAAAAGCTGTGGCCTCCCCTGCCCCCCGCCCAGAGGAAGGCTGGACCCCCCGAGCCTGTCTAAGATGACGAAGAGTAAATCACGAGTCCTGAGCTCCACCAGGAGAAGAAGCAGGCGGCCTTGGTTCTGCTCCGCCTTTGTCAGCGGGGACATTAGAAATCCGACAGAGAGGGGCTCCTGGGTGGCTCAGTGGGTTAAAGTCTCTGCTTTCGGCTCAGGTCATGATCTCAGGGGCCTGGGATCAAGGCCCACATTGGGCTCTCTGCTCGGCGGGGAGCCTGCTTCCCCCTCTCTCTCTGCCTGCCTCTCTGCCTACTTGTGATCTGTCTCTGTCAAATAAATTAAAAAAATATTTTTTAAAAAATTAAAAAAAATAAAAAAGAAATCCGACAGAGGACAGCGGCTTTAGGCAGAAGTAAACTGCAGGCTTCGGAGCACAGGGTGAATCTGGACGCCGCGGAACGCTGGGTGTTCTGGGCGGATGGAGGAAATTAAGTGATGTCTGTGGGACTTTGGGAACGAGAGAAAGACGGCAAGCTGTGGCACTGGGGAGAAGGGCAAATCTCCAGGCCCCGCAGACGGAAGGGCTGAGAAAATGAACAAACAAGAACACGAGGCCCAGAGGATTTAGGTGGTTTGCCCCAAATCCCCAGGTAACCAGCGGCCGAGGAGAAGAACAGGGCGGGCCTGCCCACGCTCCCCTTCTCTGCCACAGGCTGGGGGACCCAAGCAGTCAGCCCCTCGGAGGCCGCGAGGAACCCCAAGGCCCCTCTCAGGGAGGCAGGGCGCTGCGGGCGCCGTGTGTCATGTCCCGGTCTATTTTAGGGCCTCTGCTGAGAGCACAGGAATCCAGGCACATAGGTCCAGGGGCCGGGACCACCTGTCAGATCCTTCCTAGCTGAGGGTGGGGGATGGACGATCCAAGGCCGGAAAAAGTCAAGGCCACCTCCACGCCTTCCAATTTTAGACCGACACGTCTCTAGCTCCCGGGCACAGAGTTTCCTGCTGGGGACTGAACATGACCTCTTTAGGATAGACCCTTGCCCCAGTCCCAGGCCAACATCCCTCAATCTTTCACTGGCCACCTCCGATGCCAGGAGGCAACTGTGGCTTTGCTGTACTTACAAGGCCTGGAGGAAGACAGGAAGTTCTTCAGTGTCCCCGCTCTGTAGGGGCACACGGCAGCGGGCCAGGAGTTGGGGCCTGGGGCCCATGACCACCCACCCCCCTGGATGCCACTCAGACAGGGAACTTGGGGGGCAGAGGTTTGGAGCTTTCAAGGGCAGAGAGGAGGACGCTCATGGCTGGAACACAGGAAGGCTTCGGGCCGGCCCTTCACTTGGCCTCATGTATCAGCTGAGTAACTCGGGAACTCTGGCTCTTAATCTGTAAAATGGGGCCAAGAACCCACCCTTACCGGCCTCTTGTGGGGATTAACTGATACTTGGCAGCTTCCCGACTCGGGCAGTGCAGTCTCCAGGCCGCGTGAGGCCCCCGCCCGCCCCGCCTCAGCCCCGTGCTGGCCTCTCTGTCCTGACAGGCTCCTACCTGGCGAAGGCGGGGGGCTTCCCGGCCTCCCCGTGGCGCAGCGGCGAGAGGGACCTTGGGGAACAAATCTGGCCAGGGGAGCCTGGCCCCACTCTGGCCCCTCTTCCAGACCTGGTCCCTGGTCCTGGCTAGAGGAAAATGAGCGGTTGGTGCAAACCGTCAGGCTAGAAGGCAGAAACACACACCGTGCGCTGCCGTCCTTGTCCCCCTCCAGTCCCCCCGTCCCCACAGAGCTGCTGTCTTCTATGCTGTGCAAAGCCTCGCCCAGGCCTGCTCTGCCCCTCCTGCAACCACCGCCACCACCATTGCCCCCGTCCTCTTAGGAGTTCCACACTCCTTCCATTCGGGGCCCGAATGCGGTTCCTCTTTGCTGCCTTCTTGGCAGTTCTGCGGAGCTGGGGTTTGCGTGTTTGTGAGCTCCCCCCATCCCCCACCCCCCAATCAGCCCCAGATGCCTGGACAGTTTCTGGAGAAAGTAAGGAGGCTGTTTTCATGGCCAAACAATGGGGGTTTGGCCAAACAGGGGCAGGTTTCCTCCTTTCCTCAGGCTGAGTGGAATCTATCTAGAATGAAAGCCGAGGGGCTATGGGGCAGGGTGGGCACTGGGGAGGTTAGCAGCCGTCTCAGAAACGTTCTCAACTTCCGCTTCTACTCAAGACAGAGGAATGGGGAACAGATTGACTCTCCGGTGTGAGACCACCAGAAACGCCAGGCAAAATATACTCAGCCAGGGTTCTCCGAGACCCCGGATGTCACTGGAGGGTGGCAAGCAGAGGAGCTGAGTCCTATGATTGCCCCGGCTTCCTTCCTGGGGGGAGGGGAGGCGTCCTCTGTGCTGTGGGCAGGGGAAACCGTGCAGCCCCCCGGGATCCCTCGGGCCAGGAGGAGGAGCGGAGGGCTGGAACTCTGGAGTTCTCAGGGCTGCGCTGTGAGGGGCGAGAGAGCCCCAAGGGCTGCAAAGGTCCCCTTGGGTGTCCAGCAGGGGACCGAGGAGCACCTTCCTGGAAGAAAGCTATCTCAGCTCAGGAAAGCCAATTTGCTCAAATCCAGGAATAAAAAAAAAAATCTTAAACCATCCAAAAAGATTACAGTGAACAACCCAGCACTCACACAGCGCTGGGGAGAGCATCTGTTTCCACGACCTGTTCTCAGGGTAGTGGGAAAGACGCCTGTTCTCAGGGTAGTGGGTACAATTGCCTCGGGAGTGGCAAACACTTAGGACTCAGGCCACCTCAGACCTGCCTAGCAAATCATTTCATAAAACCGAGATGCAAAAATCAGACTGTTTCCAGGTTACTTGACAGGATCCCAGAACAAAGCTCCAAATATTTATGGGAATACAAAGATACACAGCAGGCAATGAGGTGAAGTCTGTAATAATGTCTGGCGTCCAATCGAAGGTTCCTAGGATTCAAAGAGTCAGGAATACGTGACCACGGTGAGGGGGGCTGACTAATCAGTCAAAACCGACCTAGAACTTCCGCAGCTGTTAGCATGAGCAGAAAAAGACACTGAACAGTTCGAACTATAGCCTCTGCGTTTCAAAAGGTTAAGGAGAGAGGCAGAAGATACAAAACAAGAACTGAAATGACAATGGACCTGATGAAATTGACACCAGGTAAGAATAGTGGCAGATGAAACATTGTCGGATGAAAAAGACAAATGAGCAAAAGACAAATGAGCTCGTGGAGTTAGTCAGGGAAACTGTCCGAAAGAAAACGCACAGAGAACATAATCCCCCAAATTAAGATAGAATCAACGGATTGTGGGACAATTTCAAGCAGCCTAATGTAGAGGTAACTGAAGACTGTAAAATGGGGTGGAGGAAAGCAGAAAAAATATCTGAAGTCATAATGGTCATGATTTTTCTGAATTTGATGTAAACCCTCAGATCCAAGGAATTCAATGAACCCTAAGCATAAGCCCCAGAAGAAAGCTACACCAAAACACATTGTAATCAAAAAGCTCAAAGCTAGTAATAAAGAAAAAAATATTTTTTAAAAAATATTTTATTTTTAAGTCATCTCTACCCCCAACCTGGGGCTCAAACTCAAAACCCTAAGATCAAGAGTTGCATACTCTACAGACTGGAGCCAACCAGGTGCCCCCAAGGGAAAAAAAATCTTAAACACAGTCAGAGGGGGCAAAAAACATGTAGGACAGAGAAATTAAAAATAAGGATGAATGCATAGTTCTTACCAGGAACAATGCAAACAAAGAAACATCTATCAACAATTTTTAAGATGCTGAAAGGGAAAAAACTGTCCATTTTGAATATTTTCACTGACATAACTGGTGAAAATATCTTGCAAGAACAAAGGAGGAATAAAGCCTTCCTGAGATACACAAAAGCTGCAAGAGTTCATCCCCAGCCGGTCTCCACCTCAAGAAATGTCAGAGAAGTCCTTCAGGAATAAGGAAAATGGTATTAGACAGAAATACGGATCTATGTCAATGAAAGAACACCAAAAATGGTAACTCTGTAGGGAAATAGTCAAGATTGTATTGTATTCTTTCAATTTCTTTAAAAGAGAATTGACAGTTAAAAGATGAACAATTATTGTAGGTTTTGTAATATATGTAAAAGTAAAATTTATGACAACAGTACGGAAGTAGGAGTGGGGGAAATGGATGTTGAGTTTGTAAGGTTCTTGTACTAAATGGTACATACTAGAAGGTGAACTGTGATAAATTAATGAGCAACACTATAAACCGTGCACAATAACTGAAATAGGGCTTCCCGGGTGGCTCAGCCAGTTAAGCATCTGCCTTTGGCTCAGGTCATGATCCCGGGGTCCTGGGGTCAAGCAGGGGGCTCCTTGCTCGGTGGGGAGTCTGCTTCTCCCTCTTGTGCTGTGCTCTCTCTGCTTTGTGCTCTCTCTCTGTCAAATAAATAAATAAAATCTTTAAAAAAAAGACTAAAATAACAAAATTTTGGGGGCGCCTGGGTGGCTCAGTGGGTTAAAGCCTCTGCCTTTGGCTCAGGTCATGATCTCAGGGTCCTGGGATCGAGCCCCACATTGGGCTCTCTGCTCAGCAGGGAGCCTGCTTCCCTCCCCTCTCTCTCTCTGCCTGCCTCTCTGCCTACTTGTGATCTCTCTCTGTGTGTCAAATAAATAAATAAAATCTTAAAAAATAAAATAAAATAAAACAAAACTTTGAGTAAGAGCTGGTAAGTCCACAGAGGAGGTAAACTGGAATAATAAAAAATAACAGTTAGTTGCAAGAATGCAGAAGAAAAGAACAAAGAACCGGGGGATCAAATAGAGAGCAAATAGTAAGATGATAGGCTTAAACTTAAGTACAATTGATAATCACAGTAAATATCAGTGGTCTAAACTGTTAAGAGACGAGTGGAACCGATGCTCTTTATAACTAACGCACTTAAAGATAAAGACACACCCAGGGGAAAAGCAAAAAGGGTAGGAAAAGCTATCCCGTGCTAACGCTCCTCAGAAGAAAGAGTAGGTGGTTCTATCAATGTCAGACAAGTAGGTTTCAGAGTGAGGAATATCACGAGGGCTGAAAACACGTTCATTTTATAATGATAACAGAGTCATTAATCAAGAGGACCTAACAATCCTGAACACGTGCTTCTAATAACAGAGCTTCAAAATACGTAAAACAAAGACTAAGAGAACCACAAAGGAGAAATCGCCGTATCTACGATTGTAGCTGGAGATTTGAATAGCCCCCTTTCAGTGACTGATAGAACGAGTGGGCAGAAAATCAGCACGGATACAGCCGACTCGAACAGCTCGGTCAGCCAACTTGACATGACATTTACAGAACACTCCGCCCAGCAACTGCAGAATCCACGTTCCTTTCAAGTGTGCGTGGAACATTTACAAAGATAGATCATGCCCTGGCCGGTCAAACGAGTATCAGTATATTTAAAAGCATTCAAGTCGTACAAAGTCTATTCTCCGACCACAGAGGAATTAAATGAGGAATCAATAACAGAAAGAGGTCTGGTGGGGGGGGATTCCCAAGCACTTGGAAACTAAATAAGACGCTTGTAAATAACTCATGATTCAAAGAGAAATTAAAAAGGGAGAGTAGCAAGTACTTCGAATTGAGTGCAAAGGAAAATACAGCGCATCAAAACTGGTGGGTGTCTCTCATGCTGAAGTAAGGCAGGAATTTATAGCACCAAATGCCCTGGGGGTTAAAAAAGGAAGCGTCTCAGATCGATGACCTCCACTTCCAAATTAATAAACTAGACAAGGAACAGCCAATTAAACTCACAGTACACAGAAGAAAGGAAAGAATTAAGATCAAAACAGAAATCGGTGAACTCTAAAACAGAAAAATGATAGAGCAAATCAATGAAAGCAAAAGCTTGATTCTTTGGAAGATCAATAAAATTGATAAACCTGTAGCAGGGCTGACTAGGAAAAAAAAAAAGAGAGAAAATCGGGAAAATCGATATCAGCAATGAGAGAGGAGACAGCACCGTACAGCTATCGCTATTAATAGGATAATAAGGGAATATTGTGAACAACTCTGTGCCTATAAATTCTGCAATTTGTATGATGTGGAAAAATTCTTTGTAAGAAGCAAACTATGAAAGCGCACTCAAAAACAAAAACAAAAACAAAACCCAGATACCCTAAATAGCTGTATATGCATTCAGGAAATTTAATCTGTAGCTAAAAGCTTTCCCACAGAGACAGCTCCAGGCCCAGATGACTTCACCAGAGAATTCCAGCAAACATTTAAGGAAGAAATAATATCAATTCTACATAAATTCTTCGGAGAATTCAAGGGGAAGGAATACATCCCAACTTATTCTATGAGGTCAGCATGAACCTGATACAAAAAAAGCAGATAAACATATTACAAAAAAGAGAAAACCACAGGCTAATTCCTCATTCCCATAGATGGAAAAACCCTTAGCAAAATTTTAGCACATTGAATCAAATAAATATATAAAAAGGAAAATATGCATGAGCAAATGGAATTTTTTCCGGGAACGCAGGATTGGGTTAATGTTTGAAAATCAATCAGTGCAATTCACCATACTAATGCACTAAAAAAGGAAAAACCGTAAGAACATTTTAATGAACTCAGAAAAAGCATTTAATTAAAACTCAACATCCATTTATGATAAAAACTCTCAGTGAACTAGGAATCATCACTTCCTCAACGTGACAAAGAGCATCAATAAAAATCCTACAGTTAATATTGTACTTAATGGTGAAAGACTGAATGTTTCCCCCCTGAGAACAGTAACAAGACAAGGATGTCTATTCTCAGCATTTATATTCAATATTGCACTGAGGTCCTAGTCTCAGTTAGCTTTTCTGTTTCAAAATATAAACAAGTAAATAAAAAATAAAAGACATTCAGATTGGAAAGAAAGTAAAACTGTATTTGTGGATGGCATGATCATCTTTGTTGGAAATCTCATGGAATCCAGTACAAAAAAGCCCCCAGAATTAATAGGTTCGTTTAGCAAGATC
>JAPYYM010000845.1:0-14207 GCA_028534135.1 Potos flavus
TAACCTTAAATAATGATATCTTTAATAAAATGTTCCTTGCTCCTGGTTTATCAGATAAAACCAGATAAAAAACCAATGCAAAAGGGATGAGCTCAAATAGGAGCTTGATGGAAAACATGAGATAAACTTTTAGCTTTGGCTCCTATAAATTTCCTGGGGCTCTTGCTGCTCTATTTGGTCTTCTGAATTCAAGTCCACATCATAAATACGGTAACTAAGAGGAGTCCGATGGAACTGATACGCTGGTGGCGGCTGCCTTCCAGGGAGTAATTCACACGTCAACACCAGTTATTCTTATTTTTCTTTGTCATTCCCTCTCCAGAGACAACTTTAAATTATCTGTGGGTAGACAGTTCAGCCAACTAAAAGTGAAATTGTTAAATTTTCATAAAACAGAGCCTGTACAAATAAAGAAAGTGGGCGTAGAAACACCTTGTTCTCTTTTTGGAGTATTTTCATTCTATTTGCTTCCTCTCTTAACACAATAGCCAAGGTCATTCAACCCAGAATGGGTTGTGTGCTGAATATACGCTCATACCTTCAGAAAATATTTAGTGACCTTTGCCATGTACCATGCATTTATACTAAGCTCTAAGAATAAAATGACCAAGACAGAGCCCGGGTATTCAGGAGCTTAGAATCTAGAGAGAAATACAGATAAATAGGCAAGCAATAGGAAATGCTAAGACAGAGAAGTAGTAGAGAATATGAAAGTACTAAGCCTGAGTACTCACCACTGAGTAAGAGTAGGCAGGGATCCCCACTGAGTGGGGGCAGGTGGGGATCCCCACTGAGTGGGGGTAGGCAGTGATCAGAAAAGATCTCCTGAGGGTGATATATGACACTGAGATAAAGACTTTAATATCAGTCTTTTCTTCAACAAACATTTATTGAGTGTTTCACCTACACAAGCATTGTTAATAGGCCCTGGGGAGATAGTAATGAGTTAAGACAAAATTCCTGCCCTCCAGTAGCTTACTGAGACAGATGTATATTCTTGATTGAAGTAGTGGTAACAGCTAAAATAAACTAAAGCAAAGAAAGTAAAGAAATAGGGATAAATTGATAATATAAGTAAAATTTATTTTAATAAAAAATAAAATAATAAAAAATAAGAAAATAGAAAGTGACTGAAGAGTCAAGAAAAGCCTCTTTGATTAGCAGGCATTCAAATATAAATGAGCAAAATGAGGAAGCCAGACCAGTGGCTCTTTCTTACCAATTGGTGGTTATAACAAATCATGCACAGTTATCTGGAATGCAATACAGCTAGTGCTGCCCCCATGTCTGGGGGCTTGCCTCGGTGGCTCCAATGATCTTGGCTGGACTCACAAACCAGGGGTGAAGTCCAACATGGCCACAGCAAAACAGGCAAAGAGGAGAGTGACCTGAAGACAGAGATGTTAGCGGAAGCCAGGTTCATGCAGATTTGATATAAAATGTAATGGACAGCTTTTGGAGACTTTTGAGAAAAGTGCCATGATGTGATTATTATTTGAAAAAGATTACTTGTTACTCCAGGGTAGATTTCAGTGGAACAAGAATGGAAGTGACCAGCTAAGGGGCCTTTATGATATCCTGGCAATATATTCTGATGACTTGAACTAGGGTTAGTAAAGGCAGAGGTGATGAAGAGAGATTTTAAAGAATCTTTTGAAGATAATCCAATGTCTTACAGGTGGACTGGATGGAGGTGGGTCAATGAGAGAGTGAGATAACCCAAAAGAGGGTTCTGGAAGCTGGACTCACCATTCCGCCCTACAGTAACATAGAGTGTGTTCCTTTTGTTGCCCCAGACACTTGTCCAGGGAGATAACATTGCCTCTCTTCTGCTACTTTCATGGCACCAGCAGATTCAATGTAAGATGGTGTGTTCCTCACCCCTGATTACCAGTGGAAAGATGAAGTGTGAGCTCTGTAAAACTATTTTGCCTCTTTAATTCTTAACTTCCCCTTTAAAATGAAAGTAATCAAGGCACCTGGGTAGCTCAGTCAGTTAAGCGTCTGACTCTTGATGTTGGCTCAAGTCATGATCTCTGGGTCACGGGATCAAGTCCCAATTGGGGCTCCACATTCAGCATGGAGTCTGCTTGTCCCTCTCCCTCTGCTCCTCCCCCACTCATGCTCTCTCTTCTTCTCTCTCTCTTAAATAAATGAATCAATAAAATCTTTAAAAAATTTAAAATAAAGTGGAAGTAATCACTGACAGCACCAAATGCTGGCAAGGAGGTGGAGCAACAGGAACTCCCATTCATTACTGATGGGAATGCAAAATGGTACTGATTGCTTTGGAAGACAGTCCGGCAGTTTCTTTAAAAAGTAAGCATGCTGTCCTTCAGTAAACAAAGGGATAAATAAACTGCAATACATCCAGACAACAGAATATTATTCAGTGCTAAAAATAAATGAGCTATCTAGTCATGAAGTTATGGAGGAAATTTAAATGTGATTTACTAACCGAAAGAAGCCAACCTGAAAAAGCTAAGTACTGCATGATTCCAACTCTATGACATTCTGAAAGAGCCAAAACTATGGAAACAGTAAAAGATCAGTGGTCACCATGGATGAGATCGGGGAGAAATGAATAGGCAGAGCACAGAGGATTTTTAGGGCAATGAAAATACTCTGTATGTTATCATAATGATGGATACATCTCATTATAAATTTGTCTAAACTCACAGAGTATACCACACCAAGAATGAAGCCTAAGGTAAACTACAGACTCTGGGTGCTTATTATGTATTAATATAGGTTCATCCTTGGTTTAAAAAAAAAAAAAAAGGAATGTATCATTCTGGTGAGTGAGGTTATGCCTGTGTCAAGGTAGGGAATACATGGAAAATATCTATACTTCCCTCTAGATTTTGTTGTAAACCTAAAAATGTTCTAATAAAATAAGTTCTTACAAAATAGTAAAATAAAATGAGGGTAATAATATCCACTTTATAGGGTTGCTACAAGACTAAGTGAGCACCTTCTATGGGCAACATCCTCCCCTTGGGGCGCCATCTTTACATGGAGCGAAGGCAGCATTCTCCATGAAATATTAGTTCTCTGGGTTGTTAATAAATACTCTTTGGGAAAATGTTCGTATATTCAAATACAATTATAACACGCCAAGTTAGAATGTCTCCTCACAGTTGGGGGTTCCAGGGTCTGCAACAGGCTCAGATGTATGGTGACTTTTAAAGCAGTTTCAGCACAGGACTTTATTTTCTAGAGTATCTCCTTCAGCGACTTAGATGTGTCACATCCTGGGAAGTACTGTGGTAAAAGCAGCATATCCTAAGGGTCCCTGGTCAACACTCGGCAGAAATAATCATTAACTCCGGAGGGAAGCGGGTGTGATGAGGGAGGGAATGCGTAGTACAGAGGAGTGGACTCTGAGGTCAATGCCAAGAAGTCAAATGCCAGGCAAGGTGCTAGAGCCACATGGAACTGGGAGGACAATGCGAGCAGGGAGTCTGAGGCCAGAGATCAGAGATGAATCCCACCTCTAAGAGCCCCAAAGCTAGGAGAGGACAGAGAATGGAGGAATGTTGAACACAGGGCATCAGAGATGCCTACCTTTGGTTTGGCATTTTCTATGTGGACCAAGGGTAAGGTCTTTCAGAGGCAAGGACCGATTAGATGGTTAGGACATTTGCATGGAGTTGCCAATGGACAGAAATGGGTCACTTTGCACCAAGGCAGATGCAAGGCAGGTACCTCTTTTGGAGCAACGAACATGTAGAGATCCCTTGGAGGTGGGGGGACAGGGCTCCAGGCAGGAATGTGGGGAGAGGAACCAGAGATGGACCCTAAGGGTGACTAGCTTGTTTCTCTGTGTTGCACAGGCTCACCTGGAGTCCCCCTGCCACGATTCCTCTCATCGTAGGTCACGAGTTCACAGAGGAGCCTCATGCAAGACCTGGGTATCTCCCCAAAACAGCCAGAACTTTGAAGCACCTGAAAAATACAACCACATTCCTCTCTTGCCGTCCTCCTATATTCGAACTTCCATTCTTCCATTTTGAGCATATTCTTGGCCAATCTAGGAACACGCAGAAGTCCATTTTTAAAAACATCATGAGCCAGGAATTTAGCCTTTCACTCAGCTGTTTCTTTGGCAAAGTTCCTCAATGCATTTATCATCCACCCACTCACCAACATCGCAAATCAATTTATTTTTCGACTGCGGTATGGATGTCTCAGAATGATGTCACTGCAAGAGCTCCATCCTGCTCATCCAAATACCAATAATTGGGTTTAGCTGGCCTGAATTGAGCACTTTCTAATTCTCAGGCATTGAACCAGCTCCTACAAGCTTTATTTCATGTAATTCCCACAAGAGTCTTAACAAAGAGGAGGGGATTTTCCCCCACCGCCCCCCTTTTTCACTGATGCAAATATGGAGAGGTTGGACAAAATCCAAGATCCCACGGAGATTAAGTGGCAGAGCTGGGATTCAAACCAGCTACAGCTTAACAGCCCTGAATTAGACATTGAACAAGAAATTCTAGTCTAACTCCAGCACCAAAGTAGGAATCAGGAGATGTGGATTCTGGTTCCAACTCTGCAATTCCTTGTCTAAATGGGAAAGTCACTCGCTGAAATTTATTTTACATTTATTTAAAATTTTCTCATTTATAATAAAGACAAGTGATTATGAGATGATCATATTTAAAGCCCTGTCAACTACAAGAGTCTATAGTCCTTGTGCTTGTTTTTTCTAAATTTAGTATACAGATAAAAGGGTATCCATTGCATTTTTCTTTCTGAAAATAGTTGCGATGAAAGGTTTTGATTTTTTTTTTCCTGTTCGGCCCTTTGAGACCATCTTGGACATTCCTCTGGAAGCTTGCCCTTGCACACCCAGGATCCGACCCCTTCTCCAAAACCCTCTCATTTGCTTGCAGACAATTCGTACTCTGCCAGGTGGGGCCCAGGGCACAATCCGGGCAGTAGGGTGATTCTGAGCAGCCGCTTCCCTCTGCTGGGTTCTGCCCTTCCCCAGACTAGATTTCTGGACTCCCCATCAGTATGGTGTGCTCTCTGATGGCTGGCCAATCGTTCTCCCTCCTCTCCTTTTCTTTCTTTTTCCTTTCTGTTCTAATACTTTTCTTTCCATTCTTTTCTCTCTCTTTTTCTTTCTGAAGGAATCTTTTGAAATTGCCTTTGAATTTGGTTGATAACTCCCTCAAGAAAACCAGTCTCATTAAATCAACATGCCTTATTTTCACCTAAACAAAGGTTTAGGTGAAAATATATTCACCAGACCTGATGTCCAAAACTTCCAAGTATCAAACTGCTGGCCAGTGATTCAAAATCAGAAGATTTGGGACGAAGTCTCATTGTTGCCTCCCAACACCTATGTGACCGTGCTCATGTCAATCACTTTCCTGTGCCTCGGTTTTCTTAGCTGTAAAATGGGAACAACCCAGACTCGGTTAGCGAGTGAGGACACAAACAGCTGTCACGTGGTGGGAGCTCAATATTCATTCCGTCTTTAAGTGGCTGAAAGTGTGGCCTTCTGTAGGCGAGTTCCAGAAGAGGAATTCCAACATGGGCATGAGCCAGAGCAGCAGACTGACTAAGCATAGATCTTTCCAGTATGAGGGCAGTGTTCATTTGGATCCTACACTCTAGCATTTCAGCTTTAAAAACAGTCAGAAACTAGAGGTGCGCTGAGTGGCTACTGAGCCCAACTTTGCTGAGCCTTTTACCTGAGCTGGTTACCTATGCTATGCCACACCAGCCAGCAAGCAAATGACGGAAGAATGCTCTGTGGTTGTTTCTTTGGGACCAGCCCTGCTCGGGAACTGAGTCCTCTATGGAGCTCTCCCAGCCCAAGATTGTTGCTCTATTACAAATTCCCTGATTCTTGTCCATGAGCATGATTCACTCTAAGGTCTTTTTATATTTAAGTGAAGAACTACTAAATAAGAAGTGTATGAATGGGCAAGTGGATGAGCAAACGAAGAAAGGAATCAGTGAAAATCTTCCCATATTTTCTGGATCTTAAACATTTGAACAATGTCTATCCCTGAGCCCTTAACTTATGTCACCACTATGCAGCCCTGATTATGATTAATTCCTATTTCTTTATGTGTGAGCTGTCTGGCCTGAATATAATCTCATCCGATGGGATCATGAAAGGAACTCTTTGAAGCTGCTTCACCAAATCTTTTGTCACTATAAATGAGGGAAAGAGGTGACCGTGGTAAAATAATAGCCAGAAGTATTAGGCCTCCACATAATTTCTAGAGTTTTTGGTTGTCTGTTAAGTTAGGAGAGACAGAGGTCTAAAAAAAAAAAAAAAAACTAGACCAAATATAAACCAAGCTAGCATTCTCCATAAAGGCACATATTTTTAAACTTGAGTAAAAATAATAATATTAGGCTAACAAATACAGCATGATATTAGGATAATAGAGCAATGTGTGTGTGTTTCATTTTTTGTTTCTTTTTAAGAAGGAACCAAGAAATTGTAGACTCAAGTCAACTCAACATAATAACAAGCATTAATTGGGAAATTACTGTGAATTTATTCATTGCCCAATCAGGAAATAAACATCTTTCCCTACTTGATGCCAGACTGTGAGCTGTGGACACAATGGGCCAATCTCTGCCTTCCCAGGCTCCTCCCAGTTTAGTGGGGGGTTTGATGCATAGTCTGACCAGGGCAGCTACTTAAGAGCTGTGTTGGTACAACACAGAGGATGAGGCATCCTCCCTTACCTCAGAAGGCCTGGGAAGGTGATCCTTAGGTCCTACAGAGGAGAAAGGATCCTCTGGCACATGATGGCAAATGGAAATTTGGGGAACCCACTGCCCACCAGGCTCTCTTTAAAGCTGTGTTCTAGGGGCTGGGAACATGGGTCCTTGCCCTCAAAAAGCATACATTCTAGTGAGAGAGAAGAGGGGGAAAATAAATGCAGAAATACATTCACAGGTAAATAAATAGGTCAACAGCCAAACAAAGCCATAGGATAATTTCAAATCATGTATGTATTATAAATAAAATAAAATGGGGTTATAGGATGAAGGCGACAACTAGAGGGATCAATGAAGGACTCTCCGAGGAGGTGACATAGAAGCTGTAGGTTCCAAACATGCAAAATTGCAGAAGAAAGCAAGAGCATATGACATGTTGGGGGCACCGTTGAACAAAGGGCACAATGATGGGTAAGGCTGGAGAGATTGTGGCAACACTGAGTCCCATACCAGGGAGCTTGGACATTATCTTTTGGGCACCAGGGACCCACAGTAGGATTAAGGATAACACAGGGGATAGATCTGACCTATATAGCTCAGTGGTGCTTCGTTCAATCACAAAGAAATCGCTGGCTCAGAGCCTGGGTTAGAGAATTCCTCTCAAGTCTTCATTGGAAAGACTGAAACAATCGACATGTCTCTTTCTCTGAAAAGAGCCAACAATGTAAATGATATCAAAACATAAATGTGACCCTGATCATATTCCTGGCCAAGGCTCTGAAGCCAGACTTTTATAGAAATAACCACACAGATTCCATGTAATGAGATATATACATCCTGCCCTATGGTATCCAGGTTCAAAAGGACACAGAAATCAACTAAAGAGCATAAGAATCCCATCCACCCACACGATACTCTGCAGAATATGGAGAAAGGGGTCCTGGGGGCTTCCAGGAGAAAGAGAAGCTTCCTGAAGTGAGGAGAAGAGTGTGTCCTGAGCTAGAACATGTTCCCAAGTGGGTTGTGTGACCTTGGGTGTAATTTCCCTGCTACAAAGGGTCCTGAAAGCCAGAGCACAGGAATCAGGAGCGGTCAAGTTCCACTCCTTAAGTCAAGACCTTCCTGTTCAAAGCAGAATACCGCGAAGTTTTAAAATGTGTAGTTTATCCATATCTGCATTGAGCATTCAGGAGTGAGAAGAAGGTCTGTGAACCTGGCAGGCCAGAAAGGCTTCCTACGATGGGCAGAGTGTGTCACACAGATCTGTGGTCCTAGCAAGGCATCACGTTATTTGTGGTAAAATATTCTCTTAGGTGAATCACTTAATAGTTACAAAACTAGTCTCTCCTGGGCACTTAAATTGTTCTCAGTCTTTCGAACTATTAACCATTGCAAAGATCACCCTTGTTCATGTAGATTTTCCATGTGTTGAGCTATTCCTTAGGTCAGATGGCTGTGAAAAGGGCCAGATGGTAAAAATGTTGGGCTCTGTGGGCCAAGCAGTCTGTCTCCCCTTCCTCTCGCTCCTCCTCCTCCCTTTTCTTTTCCTTCCCCTTTTGAAAATAGTTTAAAACCTTGCAGACCATCCTTACTTTGCTGGCCATACAAAAACAGGCCAGAGGTTGGATCTGGCCCATGGATCAACTTGCTAACCTCTGCATTCGATTCTCAGAATCCCTGGGTCGAAGGATCATGACGGTGTGATTTACACACATTAACAAACTCTTCTTTAGCTCATCCAACATTGGGCGTTGTGTTTGGTGTTCCTTTTTCTGCTAAATATGATTTGCATTTTTGTGAAAGAATTTGCTAGGAATTCTTACTCATTTCTTCAAACATGCCAATCTTACTGAAACTTTTAAGAGTTTAGAAATGGAGCACCTAACCCTAGAGAATTAAAATACCTCATTATGCCTTTTTTTTTTCCTTTTTTACTGTCCTGTGGAGGGAGAATGTCGTTGAGTCATAGAAGAGAACGTGTCACATCAGACCCTCAGCACACTGAGGAGATTATGCTCCAGAAAATACTGGCCTGTGGCCTTTCGGGTGTGTGCAAAAATGAGCACAAGATAATCATTATGTGCAAAGATAATCATCTGGGGCTTATGCTGAATATGTCAAAGAAAAAGACTATTTTAAACCGAGAGTTTGTCTATGATTAAAGTTCTTATTTTGTTAGTTTGCCCCTCTTGGCCTCAGGGGTGATATTAGCCTCATACTTGCTTTGTCTGGGAACACAAGAAATTCGTCCTGGCCAGCTGCTGGCAGGGGTTGGGAAAGGAGCCCCAGAGACGAGGGGAGGAGGAGGAAGCCCCCCAAGGGAACACACCTCAACCTCTTTGCCATAAAGAAATCATCTTCCTTGAATAGAATATCTAAGACATGGCATTCACGCATAATCTTGGTAATCAACACAAAATGCCGACCTCCGCTCCAGTTTCTTTTCTTTGTTTTAGTTCCTGAAAGCTACTTTATCTTATTTTTTAAAAGATTTTATTTATTTATTTGACACAGAGAGAGAGATCACAAGTAGGCAGAGAGGCAGGCAGAGAGAGAGGGGGAAGCAGGCTCCCTGCTGAGCAGAGAGCCCGATGCGGGGCTCGATCCCAGGACCCCGAGATCATGACCTGAGACGAAGGCAGAGGCTTTAACCCACTGAGCCGAAAGCTATTTTAAACAACACAAACCCTCCTCCCAATCATACGTTAGCCCAGCTCTCCTGATGCTTCTCAAAGAAATCCAGAAGAGAAACCAACAGCAGCAGTTGACACGTAATGAGCACTTACTAGGTTCCAGACCCTGTCCTGAGCACAGATGAAGGAACAGAGGCAGGGAGAAGTTTCCTGCCCAAAGTCACACAGCAGGCAGGTGACAGCATCAGGATAGGAACTCTGAGACTCCGGGTGCAAAACCCACCTAGCTAACCAACTCAGGGATTCTGGGTGCTAAATTCAAGAGTTCACAAAATAGCCTACGTGAACAGATTCCCCTGGCCTCAGCTCACAGAGTGCTATGAGGCTGAGAAAGGCCCACCTCTCCCCTCATTCCCATGCAGGTCTGCCTTTCCCGCCCTGTAGAGGGACCAGTCCTAGAAGGACAGGCTGCCCTGGGCAGAGCTAGAACCCCCAAATCTGCAAAATTGCCAGTTATAGATACATACCCTGTCTTCACTTCATTTCCTTCCCTCAGAAACATGGAGATACCTTTTGTGTGAAAAGAACCAAAGCTGAGTCTTCTCCCACCCCCCAACCACGGCCATGTCCTTTGTGGCTCGCGGCACATAATCCCAGTAAAGTGGAAAGACCCAATCTGGTCAGAGAACCCACGGCGCTCAGCCCCCAAAACATCTTGCAGACTCTCCCCTTTCTGGTCTCCATAATTACTTGTTTTCACATACCATCCTCCCCAGTGGTGCCATCTGAATGGGTTGTGTGCTGGCAGTGCCCAGGATGATTCACCGGGACTCACAGGGTTCAGAAGTCTTACAGCCACTATTGCAGCTTGTTGCAGTCGAAGGACACGGAGTAGAATCAGCAAAGGGAAGAGGCGCCTGCCTCCGGGTGTCCCTCTCAGTGGAGTCCCATGGGGCTACACTGAACTGCGCAGCAACGATGTGCAAAAACTTAGCACATGCCAAGTGCTGCCAATCAAGGAAGCTCCCCAGCCTTGGGGTCTGGAGGTTTCACTGGGGATCAGTCCTGTGGGTACGCAGGGCCCATGTGACTGATCTCAGGTCCTTGGGCTCCAGCCCCCACCCCACAGCAAAAACAAGCGTTCACCATAAATCACACTGTCGGGATAAACTTGTCTGGCCATATTGGTAGATCACGGCCCAAGCTCTGAGACATGCGAAGACACTCTTATCAGGCAGAACATTCCAAGGACTCAGAGGTTATGCCAGCCCATCCTGGAGGCAGGTTTTTATGTTGAATGTGCAGCATTGGATCAACTCAGACCTGCTGAGTTAATCCTTTCCTATACACATTAGGACCCGAGAAAAAGTTATACCTCCTAAAATGAGTCTATCCACACTACCAAGGAATATAAAGGGATGATGGGACCCTGAGTCTAGAGCCAACTGTGTCCAGGGGGATGGGGTGGGTGGGAATCCCAGGGCCAAGGTTTTCAGCTGCATCTTTCCACCTAAAATGGAAAGTGTGATGTATTTATTTATTATGTAAGCGTGAAGCTCAGAGCCTCTGACCTGAGGCAGCTCCCAGTCTTGTAGAAGAGGCACTTGTTGTCAGTATGTGGTCACACACCTATGAGCCACAACATTCTCTGCTTCCGTAGCACCCCACAGGGTCCACCGATGCTGGGGAAGGGGGGAATGGGGGCAGTTTCTACAGGATCTGACACCTGCACTGGGGTCCAGATGGTGACCCAGAATTGTCAGGTCAATAGTGAGCAGGGAGCTGTCGGAGCAGGAAAGAGAAAGGTAAGATATTTCAGGTCAAGGTTTCAGCACATGCATTAGAAGGAGGAATTCTCAGTGCATTGGGGGTTTCTGGATGGTCATATTGCAAAGGTTCCTTTTCTAAGTCTTCTCTGTAAGGTAAAGTTTGTAAGGCTAATTGTTACCAAGTAGTTTATGGCAGAAATCCCAACCTTTGTACATCATGGCCCTCGTGAAAAATAATCCAATTTGGCTCTCGGACCTCCTTTACAATTGCTGTTCATTCAAAATTCTTACTTTATGACTCCTCCATCCATAAATAGTAGCATGAAATGAGAGAGTCGATAAATGGGGAATCTTTACATTTTCCAGCAGAAAATAATCATTTTCTCTTTCAGTGCTGTCTGTTCTTCCATACCTCCTCAGCTGTTCTAAATTTTAAAAATCTTTTTCAAATAGAAACTGCCTTTCCCGTCCCTTATGAGCAATACCTTAGCTAGGTTTGGTGTGATATATAATTGGCGGTCAATCATTCCTATGGTAAATACCACTTCCTGCTACAGCAAGCTTCTTTAAAAGGTGTTTTTTCATTTCTGTTTACAGATGTGCCTTCATAGCTTTGTTTTCACGTAACCTGGATTCACACAGATCTAACGTGGTATGAAAAAGCAAGTCAATTGATTTTTCTAGCAGAGGGCAAAGGGACTGAGAGAGGACTTAGCACATCATTCATAAGTTAGAAAAAATTCCTCAGGGGCACCTGGATGGCTCAGTCAGTTAAGTGTCTGCCTTCAGCTCTGGTCATGATTTCAGGGTCCTGGGATCAAGCCCTGCATCAGGCTCTGCACTCAGCCAGGAGCCTGCTTGTCTCTCTGCCCCACCCTCTGCTCATGCTTGTGCTCTCTCTCTGTCTCAAGTAAATAAAGTCTTTTAAAAAGAAGAAGAGGAAGAAGAAGAAGGAGAAAATCCTCCAAAAGGAGCTTCCATTTGAACAAAAAGCCATGCCCTATCATAATCATGCACCAGAGTCTAATCCATGCGACCCAGTTAAAAATACAAAAAATACTCATCGTTGGGTAGAAGTAAATCCCTTATGTTTCAAGAAGGTATTCCTCTGTGTACAATCATATCAGCAAACCACGCAGTTCTCCTTCGTCACTCCAGTAAGAGTCAATGACAAGTTTGCCCCCCAGATGAGAGGCTCCAGCATAGAAGTCTGGTGCGCCAATCACAGAAACAGTACTGAATGAGGGCTGGCCCGGAAGTGTGGTGGCTTCCCTTCTGGTCCAAATCCCTTGTTGCCTGTGTCTTCTTCCATAAGAAACAAAACATATCCATATGGTACCAGTGCTAAGTGCTCAGTTTTAGTTTTAATCACTTTGCTCCGTCCCAGAAACAACCACGGCCAGGTCGTTGGCACATGGCACCCAGTCCTTCATCACTCAGCTCCCACTCAGCAAACATTTCTCGATATTTTACTGTGTCTCAGGCACGGCTAAGGACCTAGCAGAAGACGAAATCAAACAAGTCCTGACGCTTCAGAGATCCAGTCGTACATCAGAAATGTAAGATTTTAATGTTATTTCAGAATTCAAGACAACGCAAGAGATCGTACATACACTCTTGGCCAAAAATACACTCTTGTGGGGACATACTCTAGAAATGGGCAGAGTGCTTGCTGGCCTCGTAAACTTCTTATGGTTCTTCAAAAACCTTCCAGTGAGGGAGTATTAAGGAAAATATACCTTTTTAAAGGGGAGGTTTTCATATTCTGATCTGATAGATGTTGATAATTGTGTTCGTGTGTGCCAGACACTAACAGGCCCTGTAGGAGAGTCAAAAAAGTGATCGATCTCTTTCTCTCTCTCACACACACATGTGCTCTTATCCTGTCCTCAAGTATTTTTCAGCAAGAGATAAGACATGTATTTGAATATCTATAATATAGTATTAAAGCGACGAGTGCTCCAGGAAGCACGTACCTAACACAAAGGGATTGCAGAGAAGGGGAAGAAGGACGGAATGAGAGGAGAGCCATGAAGAAAATGACACTCGGGTTGTGTATTAAAGGATCTGGATACAACGGAAGCAAACATGGCTTCGGGTAAAGGAATAAATGGAACAAGCACCAGCAAAGGAGAGAGCAACACGCTGACCTGTGAAGGAGTGTGGCATAGGAGATTTAAAGAAGGGGTCAGATCATGAAAGGTCTCAAAGTCAGACTAAGAAGCTGCATCAGCAACCGCAGAAGCAGAGTGAAAATGTAGCATAGGGGTCAAAATGAAAATCCCCTCCTCAAGCTGGGTGAGTGTGTAACTCAGTGAAGCGGCAGGTATAATGGTGAGGACTGCAGAACGCAGCAGCGCATGCCCTCCAGCTCCAAGGGATTCTTGCCATGCAGAGCTGCAAGCCCAAAGTGGCCAGTACTTGGCAATTTTCAAGCAAAGCAAAAAATAAAAAATTTTTAAAAAAATTTAAAAAATCTAATTTTCATGTGAAATCACCCAATTGATTCAATTTTCTTACCCAGTAAGAGCCAAACAAAATTTGCGTGCAGGCTCAGGGTACCCTTGGGGAGGGACCCAGTTTGACCTTCTAGAAAACTGGCACAATGTGTGGGTGGTAACATCAAAATCTTTCTACTTCTCAGCAGCCTACTCGCCCAGATTTATTATCCACCCTCTTCTAGATAATTAGTTGCATGTATTAGCTCTAAAGGGGGCTATGTTTTTCCATTATCTGAAAATAAACTTGATTACCCTATCTTGATTCTGCCGATGGTAGCCCATGATCGTTACACGGGTTAGGCTGGGCTCGTGGTTGAAACAAATCAACCACAGGAGTTCAGTTCACAATTGTTTTTTTCTATGGCACGGAAAGGTCTAGTGTGGCTCTTCCTACCTGGTTGGCCCTCCTGACAGCCTTTTTTAGGTTCCTTTCATCTCATGGCTCTGCCTTCTCTGGATCCGGGAGGATTTTCCTTCAGCTATAACAGGGGCCTGTTATAACCTCCACCGAAAATGGAGGGTCACGGGCGGAAATGTTTTATGAGCCAGACCTGCAGCATGGGGGTCTGTTAGTTCAACCCACGTTTCACTGGCCGTCATTTCGCCAC
>JAPYYM010000846.1:0-14206 GCA_028534135.1 Potos flavus
TAAAGAGAAACACCCAAATCTAATCCCCTTTAGCCTTTGATATGGGGGAAGGAAAATATAGGCTCAGATAAAAGACTAAGATCTAATCATAGGACTTCAGAATATTTCCTCTCCCCCAACAGCTTTTCATGACATTAATAAGGCTCCTATATAACAGCAGGAGATTACAACCAAAAGAACTATGAGACTCAGGGTTTTCAAGGGGTCTCTAGGTATGTCTGAAGACAGCAGGGGAGACTCAAACAAGGAAACTATAGGAAATTTTAGTCTCTGACAGCACAGGTGCAGTAAACAGGAAATACCATCTGATTCCTAGCCAGATAAACATGACACTTCACACTAAAGGCCTCTCTATATCCATTTCCTCTACCTAATATGACATGGCCAGTCTTCAACAAAATTTGCAAGGCCTGCTAAAAGGCAAAAAACATAGTCAAAAGAGACAAATCGAGTCTTAGAGCCAGACTCAGATATAGCAGAGATTTTTGAAACTCACACCAGAAATTTAAAACAACTATGGTTAATATGCTAAGGGCTTTAATGCAAAAAGTAGACACCATGCAAGAACAGATGGATAATATAAGCAGAAAGATGGAATCTCTAACAAAGAATCAAAATAAATTTCTAGAACTGAAAAACACTGTAAGTGAAATGAAGAGTGTCTTTGATTTTTTTATAAACAGACTAAACATGGCCAAGTAAAGAATCAGTGAACCTGAAGATATGTCAATAAAAACTTCAAAAAACTGAAATGGGAAAAGAAAAAAATAATAAAGGGTGGCATAAAATCTAAGAACTGTGGAACAATTACAAAGTGTGTAAAACATGTAATAGGATACCAGAAGGAAAGAAGGAGGGAGAAAAACACAAGAGCGTTTGAAGCAATAATTGAAAATTTTCCAAAATCAATTATAGGCAATAAGCACTAATCCAGTGAGCTCAGAGAATACCAAGGGGGATTAAGTAAACAAACAAACAAACAAACAAAAACTACATCTAGCATAACATATTCAAACTGAGGAAAATTAAAGACAAAAAGAAAATCTTTAAAGAAGCCAGAGGAAATGCATCTCTTACCTACTAAGAAACAAGGTTAGAATTACATCAAATGTCACTTTACTAACCATGCATCAAAAAGAAAATGGAATGAAATATTTAGAGTTGAAAGAAAAAAAACCCCAAAATTCTATATCCCATAAAATTATCCTTCATAAGTGAAGAAGAAATAAACACTCCTCTAGACAAAATTGAGGGAAAAATTTGCTACTAAATCTGCCTTGCAATAAATGTTAAAAGATTTTCAGAGTAGGGAAAAAAACTATAATAGACATAAAGAAAGAACAAGCATTGGAGAAGGAATACATGAAAGTAAAATAAAATATTTTTTTCTTATTCTTAATTGATCTAAAAGATAACAGTGTTTGAAATTATTATAGGGACAATATATTTGTTGGTTATAGCATTCAAATAAGTGACACAAAACAGAAATATTATATGTGGATGGGAGGGAGGAATTGGAAATATGCTACGTTACTCATTCTACCCATAAAGTGGTAGAGTGTTATTTGAAAGTGAACCTAAATTAATTGTAAATATATATTGCAAACTTTAGGCAAACATTAATAAAAATTTTTCAAAGGAAATATAATTGATAAAAGAGAAGAGAAAATGTAATCATAAAATATTAAGTAAAACAGAGAAGACAGAGAGTGCAAGACAACAAAGAAGGAAAAAGAGAAATAGAAAACATTTATAAATATGATAGATAGTAAGCTGACTATATCAATAATACTTTAAAATTTATTTATCTATTGCAATAAGCACCAGGTGTTATACACAAATAATGAATCATGGAACACTACATCAAAAACTAATGAAGTACTATATGGTGACTAATATAACATAAAAAAAAAACTCAACAAAAACAAAAACAAAATATAAAATGAAGTTTATTTATCTAAATACATCTACTAAAAGACAAATTGTCTGAAGGATAAAAAAATAACAATACATTGTCTATAAGAAATCACTTTTAATATTTAGACACATATTTAAAGTAAAGGGATAGAGAAAGATACACCATGCTAAAATTGATCAAAAGAAAGCTGGAGTAGCTATATTAGTTTTGGATAAAGCAAAGTTCAAAACAAAGAAAATTATCTTCTTCCCCCCCCTTTTTTTTTTTAAAGATTTTATTTATTTATTTGACAGAGAGAGAAATCACAAGTAGGCAGAGAGGCAGGCAGAGATAGGGGGAAGCAGGCTCCCCGCTGAGCAGAGAACCAATGCGGGGCTCGTTCCCAGGACTCTGAGATCATGACCTGAGCCGAAGGCAGAGGCTTTAACCCACTGAGCCACCCAGGTGCCCCTTCTTCCCCTTTTCTTTCTTCCCTTCCTCCTTCTTCTTTAATTTAACTTACAAATTTAAATAATAACAAAAGAATATTTTAATATTCACACTCAAATTGAAATTTGGACCTGTGGAAGTTGTTTAATACAGACTACAAACTAAATGTATTATTTAATGAATTAATCTGTATAAATAAGTATATGGTCCTAGTCTGTTTTCTAAACACTTGAAATATTTGAATTATTTTAAAATATAAGCGGTTGGGCAAATAGAAAATTCATCGTGGGGTGAAGAGGGGCAACACATGATGATAAAGAAGATATAATAATCTTTAATGTTTATGCACATAATAACACAACATCAAAACACCTGAAGCAAAAGTGATAAAACTGTAGGGAAAAATAAACAAATCTACTATCTAACAATCATTGCAACAATTGCAACATTGCAACAATCATAGCAACAATCACTGCTCTCTAACAATCATTGACAGAACTAGCAGGCAGAAATCAGGATATAGTTGAACTGAGCAGTCTCATAAACTAAATAGATCTAATTAACATTAAAAAACACTTCATTCAATACACATTCTTCTCAAACTCACATTGAACATTTACCAAGAGGGACATTCTGGACTACAAAACACATCTTAATACATTGAAAAGAATAGATATGATACAAAGTATGCACTTAGACCATGTGGAATTTAAGAGAAGTTAATAATAGAAAGATAGCTGGAAAACCCCAAAGTATTTTGAGATTAACATCACACTTCTAAATAACACATGAGTCAAAAAAGAAGTCTTAAGAGGAACTTTAAAATATTTTAAACTACATTAATATGAAAATACAAATTGTCAAAATTTGTGAGATGCAGGAAAAGCAGTGCTTAAAGGGAAATTTACAGCATTAATGCATATATTTGAAAGAAGAAAGATTTAAAGCCGATAATTTAAGCTTCCACATTATGAAATAAGAAAAGGAAGAGCAAATTATATCCCAAGTTAGCAGAAGAAAATAAATAATAAAAATCAAGATGGAGGGGCACCTGGGTGTCTCAGTGGGTCAAAGCCTCTGCCTTTGGCCAGGTCAAGATCTCAGGGTCCTGGGATTGAGCCCTGCATCAGGCTCTCTGCTCAGCAGGGAGGCTGCTTCCCCCTCTCTCTCTGTCTGCCTCTCTGCCTGCTTGTGATCTCTCTCTCTCTGTCAAATGAATAAATAAAATCTTTAAAAAAAAAAATCAAGATGGAAATCAATGAAATTGAGAACAGAACAAAAATGGAACAGAACTGGCTTGTTATTAATTTGTCAAATTAACACTTGCTAAGTGGAGCACAGGGTGTTGGATGGTGAGTTGATGTTCAACAGCAAACCACAAGAGAAACTGAAATACAGAAGTTAATCACTCACAGGTCCCAAAATAAATACCTGACATACCTTGAGGTCCATACAAGAAGGTCAAGGCAGACTACAGATAGAGAAAAGACGGGCACAACCTTTATTATTTGTTGATATTATACTGTATTGTATCTTCTAGCTTATAAATTATGACAAAATAAGGAAATATACACAGATTAGGAAGGAAAAATAAATCTCTGTGTTCACAGATCACATGATTGTCAATGTACTAAATATCAAAGGTTTGGCCAAAAAAAGAATCTCTTTTATCTAAAAACCATTATAGCAAGGTCATAGGAAAAAATGTTAATAATTTTTTTTCTACATATAAACAATGAAGAATTAGAATTTAAGCTAAAAGTGTGACAGCCCTTTAATTAACACTCCCACAATTGAAATTCTTATAAATCTAATAAAATATTTTCAAGCCCTATAAGGAAAGCTGCAAAACTGATGCAAGTAATCAAAGAAGGACTCAACATTTTCCCCATTTGTGGTTAAGAAGACATTACTGCTAAGATTTCAGTTCTTCCAAAACTTCATCTGTAAACAGTTCTTCCCAACTTGATCTATAAATTCAAATAAATCCCAGTCAAAATCCCAGCAACTTTTATTTTGTGTTTATAAACAAATGGATTCTAAAGTTTCTGTGGAAAAACAAAAGTCCCAGAATAACAAACATGATATTGAAGGAAAAGAATGAAGTTGGAAGACTGACACAGCCCAACTTCAACACTTACTATAAAGCTACAGCAATCAAGACAATGTGGTTTGGGTGACATATCAGACAACTAGATCAAGGGAACAGATTTGTGTCCAGAAATAAGCATACACAAGGATAGTCAACTGATCTTTGACAAATTATCAATGCCATCCCAATAAAGAAAGGATAGTATTTTCAACAAACACTGCTGGAACAACTGGGCATCAAATACAAGAAAAATTAATCCAAATGCAAACCTTATACTTTCACAAAAATTAACTCAAAGTGGATCATAGACATAAATATAAATATAAATCTGTAAAATGTCTGTAATAAAACAGTAGAAACTCTAAGTGGCCTTGGATTTGACAGGGAGGTTTCAGACAATATTGCTGTGTAAAGACCCTGTTACAAGAATGGAAAGAGCAGTCACAGAATGGGAGAAATATTTTTAATGCATGTAACTCAGAACAGATTTGCATCTAAAATACACATGAGCACTTGGAACTAAATAATAAGAAAACAAATAACTCAATTAAAACATGTGAAAATATCTTTTTAATTTTTTATTAAACATTAAACTAATATTACATTAGTTTCAGATGTACAACATAGGGATTTAACATTTCTATACATTATGCTGTTTTCACAAGTGTAGCTATCATCTGTCAGCATACAACACAATTACAATGTCATTGACTGTATTTCCTATGCTGTGCTTTTTATTCCCATGACTTCTTCACTCCAAAACTGAAAGCCTGTATCTTCCACTCCCCTTCACACATTTTGCCAATACCTTTCTCCCTTCTGGCAACCATCTTAATAGGCATCTCGCTAAAGAAGATATGTAGATGGCAAATAGACGTACTTAAAAATTCTCAGTAACAATATCATACACAATTAGGAAATTGCAAGTGAAACAATTAAGATATCACTACACTAAAATACCAAACAGTGGCAAAACCAAATGCTGATGGGGAAATGAAGCAATAGGAAATTTCACTGTTTGCTTTCTGGGGATGCAAATTATAAAGCCACTTCAGAAGACAGTTTGACAATTTCTTAAAAAGAAAAAGAGCCTTACCATACAATCAGGCAAGTATGCTTCTAGATATTTGCCAAAATGAGTTGAAAACATATGTCCACACAAAAACCTGTATGCTGATATTTATAGCAGCTTTATTCATAATTACCAAGAATTGGAAGCAACCAAGATGTCCTTTTAACAAACCATGGTACATCCATACAACAGAACACTCTTCAGTGATAAAAGAAGTGAGGCATCAAGTCATACAAAGACATGAAGGAAACTTAAATACATACTGGTAGGTGAAAGAAGCCTGATCGAAAAGACTGCATCCTGTGTGATTCCAACTATATGAAATTCACAAGAAGGCAAAAAAATAAAAAGATCAGTGTTTTATAGGAGTTATTTGTTGGTGGGGGTTAGTAGTGACTAGGTGGACGACAAGGGATTTTTATGGCAGTGAATATGCTACTGTAATGGTAGATATAAGACATCATGCTTTTGGTAAAATCCATAAAACCATACAACATAAAGAGTAAACCCTAATGTAAATTGTGGGCTTTAGGTTTTAGACATCAATATTGTTTTATCAGTTGTAACAAGTGCACCACCGCAGTAAAAAATATTAATAATAGAGGAAACCGAGGGTAGAGGGAAATAATGTAAGTGGTAATTTTCCGTTCTTTCTGCTCGGTTTTACTATAAACTTAATGCTGCTCTAAAAATATCTCTTAATTTTTTGAAAAGTGGTAGAAGATTGACCTTGAAACATTTATTGAATATCTAACATAATCATAAATTTAGTTGGTCATTAAAATTCATAAATATTATCACAATTAATAAATACCCAGACAGTGCTTTGAGTTAATAAAATGATTTTATTGATTATCTAAGTTATTCTTTTGAACAAAAATCTTTAAAAGTCATGGAATGTATTTTTATCTCCATTTCACAGATAAGGAAAATGATGCCCAAATAATGATCAGCAGCAAATAAGCCGTAGACTTACACTTTAATTAGAATTTGTGGTGAGAACAGTGCTTTGTAGCCCATCTCAAGCTTGAATGTAGCAATATAGATTCATATCCTTCTCATTAGGACAATGGAATCTTTCTTCAGATACTAAGAAGCAAATGTCAAATAATTTTATCTATAAAGCATTTAAAATTGGATTTGAAAAAAGTGCTTAGAGAAAGTATAATTTGAAGCTTTATCTTTCATATATGGTTTCAATTTATGTCTTAGTCCTTATAACAATTCAAGGAAAATGACTTCAAGTAATTTTAACTGGGTCAACCTTTTTTTACACTTAATGTTTTTCTGATTGTCTTATTTATTCCATATATTCAGTTTTTTAATATATTTGAATCTCAGAGTTTAGAGAACTCTGAATAAGCAAGATTAGAGTATCAAAGATCAAGAGTATTGAAATGACCAGAAATATTTATCAAATTGTTAGTTGTATTAACAACATTGTTGTTCCTTATGTAATGATATAGTTTTTATGAAGACATACTTTCATATAACACTGTCTTGATTATAATTTATTTAATTCTTTCTGGCTTCATAGGCCTATATCCTTTTTAAACCAGTTCCTCTACATTTTTCCTTCTTCCTTCCCTTCTTTCTTCTTTCTTTCCTTGTTTTCCTCTTCCTTTCTTTCATTTTATATTCTTTTTACAGTATGAAGAAGAAAGCTAATGCTATAGGTTTTCAACAATGTCAACTGAACAAAGTATGTCAAGTCAAAATGAGATGGCAGTAATAATGTCATATTAACAGCATGTTTTATATATGCCAAACGCTATTTCAAGTATGCTTACATAAATTTATTTACTCCTCATATACACTATGAAATAGGTTTTATTATTGGTTTTGTAACATATCAAAAACTACAGTGAGAGAGAATGCTGGGATTCAAACCCACATGGTTTGTTCCTGGACTGTGCACCTTTAACCACTATAATATACTCTCAAATGAAGAGATTATTTCAATAACATAAGAATAACTCATATTTCCTAGAAAAAAATGCAGCATTTATTTAAGATAATGCGTATACTTTTAAATATAGCTGTCTCTTAACTAACTTTTTAATAATGAATATAAGAATACTTGGAGTGAAATCTTAAACAGTTAACATACAAAATAATTTTCAAAAGTCTTGTCTTAGTGTTTTTGTTGCTGTTGCTTCTTGTTTGCTTGGAGTTGGGTGGGGGGTAGGACAAGTTTGAATTACAAAAGCAACCAAATACCATTGTCCTTACATGTCTAGAAAAAAAAGGATATAAAATAAATGTGATAAGTTATAGAAATCATTGAAAAACTCATGGCTGATAAATACTAAAATACCTAAGTACCAGTTTAGCAACTGTGAAGTCAAATAATAAAATAGAAATAATTTTCATTTGTGCTATATTTTTTTCAGACTAAAGTTGTAAATATAAATGTAACTATTGTGTTAGTAATTATAAATAAGGGCAAAATCAAGCAATAAATACATGGAATAGCTTACACTAACCAAATAAGAAATTATAACAAATAACTTCATGTCAAGGCTCCAGTGCTGTAATGATTTTAAATTAGAACACAACATTTCTAAGATAGGTTGCTCATTTAACATTTTTAGGATCTGCCAATAAGATCACTTTCGGTATGAAACAGCCTATTTATTCTGATTAGGACAAAAATCCCCCAATGAAACACTGAAGCAGAGGCCAACAATAACACTTGACTAACCAAATGCCCAGCAAACTACTGCATATCCTTGAGGATTCAAATGGGAAAACAAACAAAGACCTGAAAATGTCAATGCCACTTGCAGATTCCATATGAACCCTTTAAAAATAACTGTCCTACAAAGGTTGGGAAGCTTTAGCAACTGACTAGGGACTCGGTAGTTTTTCTATTGTATTTGCATGATAGAAATTGCAAGTTTTCTATTCCCAACATGAAATAAGCTTTGTAAGTCAATCCTTTTGTGTTGGTCAAATATCTGATGAGGTTTGAAGGAAATATATCTTGTTGCTTGCCATTAGAGAGAAATAGATACTATGAATTGCATTGCTCTAAAATTCTTTGGTAAGATTTATACATAGTAAATTTAAGGCAAGTACTTTTAATACACTGACTATTTTCATTTCCAAAATCTATGTTGTGTATATGGATATTGTGTGAATGGCTATCTAAACAAGAATATTTTTCAAATAAATTTGGATTTTCAGAAAAGGATATTGGACATTGTATTATTTAAATAGACCGTTGAATTCAACAGAAAAATGTCAAGAAATGGATGTCAGATTTGCTACAGAATGATGAAGTAATCATAAACCCTGTAGTGAATGTATCAAAACATTTAAGCAAAAATAAATAAACACATCACTAAAAAATCTAGACTCTCAAATTTCATAATTTTTATTAAAAAGGAAAACATGAGGGGGGGCGCCTGGGTGGCTCAGTGGGTTAAAGCCTCTGCCTTCAGCTCGGGTCATGATCTCGGGGTCCTGGGATCAAGCCCCGCATTGGACTCTCTGCTCAGCGGGGAGCCTGCTTCCCCCTCTCTCTCTGCCTGACTCTCTGCCTACTTGTGGTCTCTCTCTCTGTCAAATAGATAAAATTAAAAAAAAAAAAAAAAAAGGAAAACATGAGGGGAAAAACTGTAAAAAGTTATGTCTCTGTATTGCCATCAGTATCACAGTCCTGAAATGTAAGAGAAGTCCAATTCTGTAGATATAATCAACAGAAACAAAACACTGCTGTTAGGGACTGTATATGTAGAAATTATATGATAACATGATTTCAGAAATAGACCCCATTTTGATCTCCTTGTGGCATGTTAACCCAAAAGCATTTGCTATTTCCCAGCAAGCCACAGGGCTCCCTTTTCCTTATTTATCTCTTTTTGTGTCCTTTGAATATTTAACTCCATATACTGATTTTGAGTAAGACATGTGTTTGGGATTTAAAAAAAAAAAAATGGAGTCCCTCACTCCAGACCTTCTTTCATTGTAAACACCAAGAAAAAGGAAAGAATTTGGATATGGTTAAAATTGTATTTTCTTTTTATTTTCTATACACTAGATGTACTAGATATAATCTGCACTGAATACTTCCCAAACTTTCTAAAATCCTGCTCTCTGGGGACCTTGAATACATGTAATGAAGATGAAAATGAGCTGAGATTTCTTGAGGCTTTTGTCTGAGTATCCACAATTATGATAAGATGACTATCCTATTGGGGAGTAAGAATAACAATGCAGCCTCAGGAAGTCATCATACTTTTCTCATTATTTAAATTGGGAAAAATGAAGGCCCAGAGTGACATCCAAACAAATACTTTATTTGAGACTTGGAAAGTTTCATAAATAGTTAAGATTTATCCTTATCATAGTTTTTGATATAAGCACATTATATTATTACATTAACTTCTTTTAACACATCTTTGGAACAGATGCATTGTTTCTCCATTTTATGGGTGAGTGAATTTATTACTAAGAGGTTAAAATATTTCTTAAAGTGACATAGCCTTTAAATGGTGGCATCTGGGTTTAAACCTGGGCAGTCTCTGTCAAGTGCTAGATAGATAGTATCAAAGAAAAATTGCACTGGACTACTTAAACAGTCAAGGAAGATTTTATTCAACACTTACAATGTGGGAGAGAGGTTGAACTCAACTTCTCTGCAACAAAAGGCAGGAGAGTTTTTAAATGTTGAAGTGAGATATTAGAAATGTACTGGAAGATATTAGTGGGGAGGTTGGTCAATGTGATTAAGCCATCTGTACTTGCTAATTGACATTAATTTAAGTTAGGTTCCTATCTTGCCACAGAGAGGAGACCAGGGGCATTATTTTTCTTGATGATTACATTTCAAAGGCAGGGCTCCCAGGTCCTGGAGAATTTTCTTGGTTATAAAATTGGCAAGAGAGTAGGAGAAGATTTACATCTCAAAGGAGCAAAGAAAGAATTTACAATTGCGAATTTTGTAAAATAAATGGTCTAAGAAAAAGAAGGTCAAGGGACTATAGTCTGGAAGAAAATTGTCTAAAATTTAGTTAAGCTGAAGGGAATATTATAGCCATCTTGGTCAATACCTAAGTGGATAGCTAAATAGATGGATAGATGGATGGATGTTTGGATGAATAAATTGATGAGTAGTGGAAAGATAATCAGTCTATCACAATTCTCATGCAAACATGATTTTGTGAGAGAAAAAAAAGACTTTTAGACACTATTTATTCTTGCTTATAATAAGCATCTCTTAGCAAAAACATATCATTGTGTACTTTGTTGAAAGGTCATATTAATATTCCAATAATTTATTTCATTTCTTGTAAAACTAAATGAAAAACATTACCTGATAATATCAAGGGAATCTCCTGCCCTATTTAGAGAATTTTCCCAGAATATTCAGTGATGTATTACCACCATAGAGTGACACTAAAAGATTTCAATTTACTGTAAACTTTTGATAATATCTTTAATTCTTGATTTATTTTTCATTAAAATATTCATATTTATACATTTAGCAAATAAGTATTAAGTGACTATGACTGATAATGTTCTATGCTGGGGCAATTCAGAGGTCAAAAGTAAACAAATAATGGTTTTGGGGGGTGGGAACTATGAAGAAAAATTAAGGTAGAGGAAGAATATGAGAATCTAGGGAATGAAGCCATTTTTTTCTTTTTTCATTATTTCATTTTATTTCATTTATTTTATTTTAGAAAGTAGTTAAGACAGACATCTCTGGAAAATAAGACTCACAGCATAGGCCAGTGAGAGTCCCAAACAGAGGGAGCAAATACTACAGTTGCTCTGAGGTGTGGCTGAAGAGCAAGTAAGTGTGAAGAGCAAATAAAGTGTGAAGAGTAAGTAAAGTGTGTCTTAATCAGAATGGGGAAAGTCATGGATAACTTCAGAAGAAATGAAGGCCCAGACAGAGAAAAATGTGTAGACCATGTTATGTGTAGTGTGTGCATTATTCTACATTTGAGAGCATATCTTTGGGAGTTTTGAATAGGGACGTATATCAGGTTAATAGTTTCCTTTACAACAAATCTGTGATTTTATACTCTGGCAACCTCTGAAATTTTTCAGATATACTTGGGTATGTCTTATAAATAGAGGTTTTACTCTAGTCCTTGAAGTATATTTTAAGTTTGCACAAATTCCAAAGGCTATATTTCTACTTGTTTATTACAGTGGTTCTCAACAGTAATCTGCTGAAGAACCACTATATTCCCTCTCTGCCTAGGATGCAGAAAGTCAGAAAGAATATCTCTCCCACCTAACAAGAAAAATTCAAAAGGAAACTACAAAATCATAACTTTTCTTGAACCCGTCAGTGAGATGAGGTCTTAGGGCAACCAAATTGCTAAAAGGGAAAGATCACCCATCTCTTTGAGATGTGTGGTATATGGAATATTTCACCTATATCAGAGAAAGGACAGACTACCATACAAGTATGTAAGAAGTCTGCTAAAATTTAACAAAAAATTTTAACAGCCATACACGAGCTACTGTAAGAGCATAAAGCCATGGGAAATCCCGTCAAAGGGACTTTACAAGCACGTGTGAACTTGCTTCAACTTCCACGTGTTTCTCACGGGAAATACAAAAGACCTGTCTATTTGTAAGCAAACTGTACATCATTATTTATTAATATCTTCATATTCTACATAAAAATCATAGATGCCACATTTAAAATTAAAAAAGACTATATAGTAAATTATTAGCTTTCATCATTAAATATAAGAACAAGACAGAAATCCATGTATTATTGACTACATTAAAAAAATGTACTTTGAAAATGTCCCTTCACATTCTTACTAAAATAAATAATATGAGTAGGACTCATTTATTTTTTTGCTTTTCATTACAATCCAGTTTTATATTAAATGAATTATATGGAATATACCCAAGTGGATTTGCATATATTTTGCATAATTATAAGTGGTGAAAAGGTCTGTGATTACCATGTAATATTTTTATGGCTATTTTTAAACAATATGACTATCCATAAATGGAGCTGTTCTGATATCCCAAATAGGACTAATTCATTAGTCTAAATAGGAACTAAAAAAAGTCTCATGGGGAAAAAAGACAAAAATTAAAACAAAAACAAAAAACAACCAGGGAATGGATATCAAAGTAGAAAATGAATTATTTTTTCTTGGAAATACAAGATCTTAAAATTAACAGGTTACTTATGTGAATTTGTACTTTCTCTTCATATTTATCACCTTTTAATATCACATTAAGTGGTGATTGGATAAGAACAGACATATAATTTAATGTAATGGAATTGAGACAGTAAGTAAATACTTACATTTATAACTAACTGATTTTTGATAGGATTTCTAAGACAATTCAATGGGAAACAAATAGTCTTTTCAACAAACAATGATGGGACAACAGAATATCCACTTACAAAAGAATGAGGTTGAACCCCTCCTTATACCGAAAGTAAAAATCCAAATAATCCTATTAAAAATTAGCAAAAGTTTGGAATAAGCATTTCTCCCAAGAATGCATACATTTAGCCAATAAGCACATTAAAAGATACTTAACATCATTAGTCGTTAGAGAAATGAAAATCAAAACCTCAACAAGATACCACTTTCTACCCACTAGAAGACTATAATCAAAAATATAATGGTAATGTTGGTAAAGATGTGGATAAATTGGAACTCTTTTATACATTGCTGGTAGAAGTGCAAAATGGTGTGTCGTGTTGGCATAAACAGTTTGGCAGTTCATCAACTGCAGTCATGACCCAATGATTTAATTTCTAGTTATCTATCAAGATAAATGAAGGTTATATGTAAATATTCATTGCAGCTTTATTTAGAGAACCCAAAAAGTGGGAACAATTCAAATTCTCATGAACTGACGAATGAATAAACAATATTCCACTGTATATCCATTCAGTGGAATACTGTTTGGCAATAAAAACTGAATGAATGGAGTATGGCATGAATGAATCTTGGAAACATTATGCTAAGTGAAAAAAAGCCAGTTACAAAAGTTTACATATTGTATGATTATATTTATATAAAATGTCCAGTACAGGAGAATCCATGAAGTCACGAATAGATTAATGGTTGCCAGAGGCTGTGGGGGAAGGGGCATGGTGAATGTGAGTGAAGTGAGTTTCTTCTAAGGATGATTGAAATGTTCTAAAGTGAAATAGTGGTGATGTTTGTAGAACTCCATTAATATCATAAAAAATCATAATTGTACACTTTAAAAATGGAGATTGTCGGGTAGCTGGGTGATGTAGTCCGTTAAGCATCGGACTCTTGCTTTTGGCTCAGGTCGTGATTTCAGGCTCCTGAGATCGAGCCCCAAGTCTGGGCTCCATGCCCAGCGCACAGTCTATACTCTCTCTCCCCCTCTGCCTCTGCCCCTCCTGCTCATGTGCTCTCTCTTTCAAATAAATAAATACATCTTGAAAAAAATGGAGATTTTATGGTATACGAACTCTGTTTCAATAAAGCTGTTGCCAAAAATATTAGTAATTACAAACTAGAGGCTGTGGCTAGAAATATTTTACTAGACAGAGGAAAGAGACCTGTACTGGGATGAGCAACACTTCCACAGCAGCTATACAAACTTCCTTCATCTCTGAGTGAGGCAGTGTAGTATGATAAAGAGCACCCACACTGCTGTCAAACAGCCCTGGTTAAAATCCCAACGCTGTTATTTATTAGGATCATAAACTTAATTC
>JAPYYM010000847.1:0-14205 GCA_028534135.1 Potos flavus
GTGTGGAGATTCCTTAAGAAATTAAAAATAGAGCTACCCTATGACCCTGCCATTGCACTACTGGGTATTTACCCCAAAGAGGCAGATGCAGTACAAAGAAGGGCCACATGTACCCCAATGTTCATAGCAGCAATAGCCACAATTGTCAAATTGTGGAAAGAGAAAAAATGCCCTTCAATAGACGAATGGATCAAGAAGATATGGTCCATATATACAATGGAATATTATGCCTCCATCAGAAAGGATGAATACCCAACTTCTGTATCAACATGGATGGGACTGGAAGAGATTATGCTGAGTGAAATAAGTCACACAGAGAGAGTCAATTATCATAAGGTTTCACTTACGTGTAGAGCATAAGGAAAAACACGGAGGACATTAGGAAAAGGAAAGGAAAAGTGAATTGGGGGAAATCGGAGGGGGAGAGGAAGTATGAGAGACTGTGGACTCTGAGAAACAAACTGAGGGTTTTGGAGGGGAGGGGGATGGTGGGATGGGTCAGCCTGGTGGTGGTATTGAGGAGGGCACATATTGCATGGAGCACTGGGTGTGGTACATAAACAATGAATCTTAGAACATTGAAAAAGTAAAATATAAATAAATAAATAAATACGTGTAGGTGTGTGTACAAAGAGCACCTTTGTTTCCCTCCCTTCATCTTTACAGGTGGAGGGGCTGCAGCTGGAGCTTTGGTTTTCGATGTGTGGTCCCTGAATGAGCGGCATCAACATATCCTAGAAACTTGTTAGAAGTACAAGTTCTGGGCCCCACCCAGACCTCCTGAATTCTAAACACTGGGGTCAGGGTCCAACAATCTGTGTTTTCAGACATCCTCCAGGTGAGGCGACATCCACTGAAGTTTGAGCATCACTGAGCAGAGCATGATGCCTGGCCTTTCACCAGTTCCCTCTCTCTCTCTCTGTCTTTCATTAATCAGTTAAAGAGACAGTACCGAGCATGCCCAGCTCAGCTTCCTCCAGTTTTTTGTTGGTTTCCTTTTTTCATCCAGAACCAACCTGCCAGAGGACACATGCATTCCTATTTGCTCATGCCTAAGAAAATCTAATAAAAGCAAGTTCTCTCTTGTAGCAGGAGGCAGAATATGCTTAGCACTACTTGTGATGATGTGCAAGACTGTCTCATTTAGTGATACAGGATTAGCAATCCAGTTAGGCTACAGCTGATGGTTTAATCATCAATTGATTATCAATTGGTTCCAAACATTGGAGGGGGAAATGGGGTGTTATTTATTGTGCCTCTACAGCTCCAACAATAGGTTGTAGTGAAAAGTGGCCCAATGCAGATTCAGATCACACGCAGTAGAGAGACATAGTTGAGAGAATCACAGAAGAAACAGAGGAAATTCTAGAACTTTGTAAGTAAAGAGAACTTTAGAAATGATCAGTTGTTACCTCTCATGTTACAGATTAATAAGCAGAGCATGGAAGGAACTGAGTGGCTTACCCAAGGTCACATTGCTAGCTAGTGGTGGAAGCAAGACTAGGACCCAGGACATGTGGCTCTCAGCTGTGCACTTTCTGAGCAGTTGTACCAAAGCAGACAACAGTAGAGAAATTTTAAAGTCCAAGAATGCAGATATGGCCAAGCAGAAGAACCAGCCCCAGGGGTTTTCAGCACGGGAAGTGGGTTCAAAGCCAAAGTGCTTTGTGTTCAGAGGAAAGCTCTGGCTCCAGTCCACCTGTGCATGCTCTCTTGCCCCCTCACGCAGCCAAGGCTCAAGCTACATAGCCTGCTCAGTGTGCTCTGAACATTGCTGTGTTTTCTTGTACTTTTGGTAGTGATTTTCTTTCTGTCTACAGTTTCTCCCTCTTGCCCATGTGTAGCAAAATCCAATCCGTCCATGGAGAGAGCCAACTAACTCCAATGCCATTCCTTTATAAAGTCTTTTCTGATTTCACCAATGAATCCTCATCTCCGTGCCAGCCACAAAGGATCATTCTCCAATCTGAATTCCCAAGACACTTTATTTTTATATTACTAATGACAACTTTCTACTTTGTGTTACTGCTATGCTTTACCGCTTGTATTAGAATATAACCTCTGTAAGGACAGGGGCCGTATTTCATCTTTTTTTTTTAATTTAATTTTATTTTTTCAGTGTTCCAAGATTCATTGTTCGTGCACCACACCCAGTGCTCCATGCAATACGTGCCCTCCTCAATACCCACCACCAGGCTCATCCATCCCCCCACCTCTCCAAAACCCTCAGTTTTTTTCTCAGAGTCCACAGTCTCATGCTTCATCTCCCCCTCTGATTTCCCCCAATTCACTTTTCCTTTCCTTCTCCTATGTCTTCCATGTTATTCCTTATGCTCCACAAGTAAGTGAAACCACATAATTGACTGTCCGTTTGAGTCATTTCACTCAGCATAATCTCTTCCAGTCCCGTACATGTTGATACAAAAGTTGGGTATTCATCCTTTCTGATGGAGGTGTAATATTTTATCTTTTTTTCAGTCTGTCTCTAGTTCCTTTTATTTTCTTATTGAAGTACAATTAACATATAGTGTCATTATATTACTCTCAGGTGTACTATATAATGATTCAACAATTCCACACATTTCTCAGTGCTCATCAAGTTATGTACTCTTAATTTCCTTTATTTATATCAGCCATCCCCCCAACCCCTTCCTTTTTGGCAACCACCAGGTTGTTCTTTGTATTTAAGAGTCTGTTTTCTTCTTTGTCTCTTTGTTTGTTTCTTTGTTTTATTACTTAAGTTCTACATATCAGTGAAATCACATGGTGTTTATCTTTCTCTGACTGACTTATTTCACTTAGCATTACACCCTCTAGGTCCGTCCATGTTGTTATAAATGGCAATATTTCATTTTTTTCAATGGCTGAGTAATATTCCACTGTGTGTGTGTGTGTGTGTGTGTGTGTGTGTGTGTGTGTGTGTGATCTTTATCCATTCATCTACTGATGGGCACTTGGGCTGCTTTCATATCTGGCTATTGTATATAACGCTGCAATAAATATAAATGCATATATGTTTTTGAGTTAGTGTAAATAAGAAGATTTTGCACCGCAAAGGAAATCAACAAAACAAAAATCAACTTACTGAATGAGAAGATATTTGCAAATGATATATCCAATAAGGATTTAATATCCAAAATATATAAAATGAGCTTATACAACTCAACACCAAAAAAATTCATTTTTTTTTAAGATTTTATTTATTTATTTGAGAGAGAGAGAGATCACAAGTAGGCAGAGAGGCAGGCAGAGAAAGAGGGGGAAGCAAGCTCCCTGCTGAGCAGAGAGCCCAAAGCGTGGCTTGATCTCAGGACCCTGAGATCATGACTTGAGCTGAACGCAGAGGCTTTAACCCACTGAGCTACCCAGGTGCCCCTAAAAAAATTCATTTAAGAAATAGGTAGAGACCAACAGACACATGAAAAGATGCTCGGCATAACTAATCATCAGGGAAATGCAAATTAAAATTACAAAGATGTATCACTTTACACTTGTCAGATGACTAAAATAAAAAAAGACAAGAAATAACAAGTGTTGGCAAGGATGTGGAGAAAAAGGAAACCTCATGCACTGTTGGTAGCAATGTAAATTGGTGCAGCCACTGTGGAAAATAGTGTGCATGTTCCTAAAAAAGTTAAAAATAGAATTACCATGTGATCAAGTAATTCCTTTGCTGTGTATTTACCTAAAGAAAACAAATGTACTTTTTCTAGTTTCTTTTAACAATAATTCTTTTTAAAGCCCATAAAGCAACTACCAACACAATTGAAAAGTAGTCAAGTTAAAAAAAAAGGAGAAAGAGCAAAGATACATCATTCACTCCACAATAAAGTGTACCTCTACCGAACTCCCATGGAGGCCTAGTTTCCACAAGCTCAGGAGTACTCCAGATTATTGTGTAGGGAGAACAGACCACATTCCGGTATGTTGATGTTAAACCAAATGTGTACTGGCACTGCTGAGTTCAAAGTCTATGGTTTTGGCCCTAACTTAAGTGGAGTTGGTCATTCTAAACTCCTGCAGGATATGCTGGATCCCATTGCTGAAGTAGGTAACAAACCCAATCAGCATCCAGACACCAACTGGGGCCCAGATGGCAGCTGACATCTGCATCATAAGGCAAACATTCACAAAGATGCTCAGGAGTGGGAGGAGAGGCAGAGCAGGGACCTTAAAGGGAAGGGGAGAGGAGCTCTGTGGCTGTATCCAGATGACCCCAGTGACCCCGGTGATGAGCACCAGGAGCAGCACAACCACCGTGACCGGCACCGGGTCTCCAGAAAGCAGACCTGGCCAGTGGGCCAGCACCAGGCAGAGGAGAGTCAGCAGCAGAGCAAGCAGTGAGGAGCAAACAATGACAACCCGGCCAGAGAGTGGAGTGGGGGTGTGGCTGCCTGGAAAAAATAGTCTCCTTAGAGTCAGCTTCCCTGCTGCAGGTCTGTTCACCTCTTGCATCTGTACTTCATTTCCCCATTCTTCCTCTCAGGCTGATACCTCAGGATGAGAACACAAAGAGCCACCTGGGAGTAAGCTAGCAGCATCCCAATTGACCAGAAGTTCACAAGACCAGTGAATCCAAAGAAGAATGCCATAATTGGTGCAATAATGCTAAAGATCACAGTGGCCACAATGGAGGCACATGTGCCAGTTTGGATCCTGGCAAGGACAGGGAACAGGAGGCCATCTTCTGCCATCACATATATCAGCTGACGTATGGGGAGCATAAAGCCCAAGAGGCTGGCAGAAAGACTACAGAGGAATCCAAAAGCTACAACATAGTAGGCAGGGGCCCAGCCAATATGGAGAAATATCTCAGGCAAGGTGCTCCCAGGTAGAAGCCGGTAGTAAGGAACCATGAGTGTAAGTGCTGCAGAGACACCAAAATACACCAAAACACAAATGAGCCGTGAAATCAAAATGCCCTTAGGGATGGACCGCTCAGGATTCTGGGCTTCTTCAACTCTGGTAACAATGTCTTCAAAACCTATAAAAGCATAGAAACAGGTAGCTGATCCACGGAGAATCCCCTCAAAGCCAAAAGGCACGAATCCTCCAGAGCCCAGAGGCCCCAAGCTAGAGGTGTCATTGAGTCCAGCCTGTATGTAGTCCTCTTCTGTGAGCTTCCAGTTGTGCAGGTCCCCCTTAATGAAGCCAGAGATGATGACAAAACTGAGAATGAAAAGTTTCACCAACGTGACCACTTTAGTAACCACGAAAAGCTGACGGTTGCTCAGAGTCTGCAACTCCATGAGCAACAACACCAGCCCCACCATAAAGAAACCTAGATAATCTGCAAGGACTTCAGGAACATGCAGTAAGATGTTCTCATGCAGGGTCTGAGAAATCTGATTCCCAAGCAGGTTGATAAAAGTTAAGGTCCAGGCCCGGGTCACGTTGGCTGTATGAGCAACAAAGGAGAGGATGAGCGTCCAGCCAGTGATGAAAGCCCAGATTTCACCCATAGTGACATAGATGTAGAGATATGCCGAGCCAGAACGGGGAATCCGGGCACTAATCTCTGCATAGCACAGCCCAGCCAACAGTGAAGTTAGGCCGGCCACCAAAAAGCAGATCACAATGGATGGTCCTGCTTGATTGCCAGCCACCTCCCCAACCAGGATATACACACCTACACCCACTGTGTGGCCCACACCCAGGGCCACTAAATCCAGAGTGCTCAGGCTTCTGTCAGAGGCAGTCTCAGGTACCAGTTGCTCCAGTGTACGTCTGCGGACCAGCTTTTGACTAAGTCTATGAAGTGCCTGACACAGCATTCTAGCTGGAATTGAAGATGATTCTAGGATCAGAGAACTGTAGCAATCCCAGGTTGCCCAAGGCTCAGATTGGGTTCAGTGAGGCTGAGTTAAACCAAGTTGGGTTGAGGCCGCAGAGTTCCCTTGCCCAGGCTTCAAAGCTACTGCAACATATTTCATCTGGCATGTGCTATCTCTCCATAATGCCTAAATAAATAAGAAATGTTTACTGAACAATGGTGTTTAACCCACCAACCAAAATTCAGAAGTCCCATGTCACTTGTGGCATCGTAAATATCACAGAAACTGACATCAAAAGACATCGTAGAAAAATCAGCCCTGCTTTCCTCCCAGAAAAAGGGCTAAACACCTCTCAACATTCTCCTTTTTTGCACACCGTATGACATAATCCTATTTGAGTTCATAAGTCATGTAGCTTCCTGTACTAATTAGGTAGTAAGACACAGCAGCATGAATGTATTGTGCTATAATTCTCATGTGGGATGTTTGCGTGGTGCTTGAGTGTGAGTTATGACACAGTAATTCACGGACTAGAAGGTCGCCTTGCAATAGTACAATCATTTTTTAAATATTACCTGAGTTTAAAATACAAATATTTATCCCCGGTCTTACAACCCTTAGCCCTAAATTCAGCTAAGGTCAGATGGCAGTTTAGCCCACTTTCTCTTCATTCTACATGATCTAGTCAGCTGTACTGATGGCAAAGAATGTACAGTCCACCCCTTCCCTTTACCCACTAGGCCAAAAGCGGTGCTGTGAACAGAGAGGATGAGGGAGAAAGGGGCAGGGCCTACATAACCACCTGCAAGAAGGAGAAGACCAGGCTACCCCGGGAAGGAAACACTGGAGAAATGGGGGCAGCAGTCTATTCAGGGTCCAGGACTGAGAAGGGAGAGGAGAAAGGAAAGAAGTTTTATAAATTCTCACATTTAATAAACCTCACTCGAAGCATCCAGACAAAAATTAACCACATTTATTATATCCACACCTGTGAGAGTGTGATGGGTAGGGAGAAGAGAAATAAGTCACCTAACTCGATGGCTCATAACCTAAACAGTTCCTTCTGTCTCCTCCCTCTCCGGGTTCCAAGAGAGAAGATGAGCTCACTTCTGCAGACAGTGTTCTCACTGGCCACACTGTGCTCCATACACACCTTGCCCCATCTGTGATGTCAGCTGCCAGGGGCCTGGAGACCCTGTCCTGCACTGTGAACTTGTATTAAAACCCTCACTTTTAACTATTAATTTTTCACAAGGAGTTATTTTTAACTCACTCAAACCATAGTCTGAATGTGTTTTCTTAATGAAAAGACACCACATGTACTTCCTTCTTCCCCTCCTCCCCTGCTGCTGTTCAAATGGCCCCCTCCTCAAGGGGAGCAAGGCTCTGGATGAACATTTCACAGCAATGCCCTGGAATGAGTAGTGGAGATCAGAGAACAAAGTCATGCAGCCCCCACTCTCCTCCCTACTCACGCTTTGGTTTTGAGAGAATTTTAAGGAATGTTGTCAGAAGTTTTTAAACACAGAAAGATCAGTCAAAATTGAGAAGTCTTCTCTTTAGATGTTCAAAAGGAACCCCTGGGTTATGGGCCAGACCTTCTGTCTACAAATCCATCTTGACTCCTTATTTGCCACCTACCAGTTCCAGTGTTATGATTTACCAACAAGCACATGAGATAGATAAGGAGGGTCAATTTTTAACTCATGGAATCTTTCTACACTACATAAACTATGGTGGTCCTCAATCAGAAATGAACCATTAAAGCAAGTACATGTCAAATTCCCAGATGTCTTCCTAATTGATGGAAGATAAGAGTAGTAAGGACCACATTTTCCAGTGTTGGTAGGACTAGTGGATCAGCCTGAGAAAACTTCATGGAAGAGGTGTAATTACCCTATCTTGACATTGTGCCACTTCCCGACGGTGCATGGGAGAAGAATGAGGCACAAACAAGTCAGCTGCAAGAGAAAGGGAGCAGGGGTCAACAGTAGAGAAGACTGTCGCCCCAAACAACTCCTCAGTCCTGTATTTATTAGATACAAGGTAACAACTAACAAAGGAGCAGAAGAGGGCTATATACTAACCATACGCTTTGTAGATAAACAAGAAGGAATATGAGTTATACATTGATTACAAATCTTATAGATAAGCAAGGAGAGTAGAGTATATATGGTCAAATAGAATTTATAGTTGAGCAAGCACAATTAAGGGGATTAACTTGATTAACGGTAGGCTGTCTCTGAGGCAGGGGCAATAACATCAAAAATGAAGCAGGCGGCATTCCACCCTGAGCGGGCCACGCATTCCTGGCTGCTTGGCTTTCAAGACGTAAATCATCCTCTCCCCCAGAGACCTGTTGCTAATGCATGTCTTTCTTTTTTTTTTTTTTTTTCTTTTCTTTCTTTCTTTTTTTTTTTTTTTGCTAATGCATGTTTTTCTTAAGGTAACATTTAAGCATGCTTGCCAGGCTAGTACAATTTCTGATGGGTTATATTTTAAGCAATACGTTGTTTTGAGGGATGGTTACAACATTGTATATAACTCTTTCCCAGGAAAACATCAGTTTCAACTATAGCTTCAGCTTGGGCTATAATCCAATAAATAGAGCCTCTTTTTGACCTTCCTTCCCTACTCACTACCAAGAACACAAACTCCACCACACCTTGAACTAACAAATACAGCTTGCCCAACTAGAGAGATCCAGGTAAATATATGCTACAGATATTGATACAGATCCAGATACTAATAGATATAATATTAATAATAATTAATTGCAATAAGTCTGTCTTGGTCTGTGCAGAAAAGTCCAGTAGAGAAAAACCAATGCAGTAGTAAAAAGTGTGTGACTTCTCTCTTGGGGAAAGAGAAGGGAAGGTTAGAGTTTCCCTGAAAAGTTGGAAAGAAAGCTGAAATAACTAAATTCAGCTCATACTAAAGAAAATAAATATCCCAACTTATCTCCCAGGAGTCTTCTGTGAACAACTTTACCAAATGGATCATTTACTGGGCATCCTCCCACCTGTGATCTTACTTTGTACTATATTCTGTTTGCATGTTACTTGGAAAAAGCCTTTGTCTCCCTTTCTAAAATAAAACCTCCTCAAGGCAAAAGCCGCTTCATGTTTTCTCAATGAGGGGAGAAACCCTAATTCTGCAAGTAAATATTACTAGGTGCAACCAAGACTTGAACTTGAAGGCATGGCAGCCTCCCCTTCCCCTGCCAAACTTCTCATTAGACCAGAGGAAACACAGCCACCTCCTCCAACTCACCTACCTGCCCTACCAGCTCCAGCACTATACCTCTCCAATTCCATCCCAGTCTGGCAGAGGCTGAATTCCAAGTCAGTGAAAACCCATCCTGATGCAGACTAATGCAAACCAGACCAACTGTATGTAGACCAAATTCATCCAGACAAATGTAGACCAAAATCCACATAGATGGAGACCAAAACTATTTTGCTTCCTTCCCACAGTATCTCTGGAGTCCCGGCAACATGCACACACTACACTACTATAATTACACCATTATTTGGATAAACAATCAAATAGCTAGAGATCCACTAGAGGCTGTATAGACTCCATATTATCTAGTATCATTCTGGGATGGTTGTGAACAGGTGCCTTTTCTTAGTTTCTCTGGATAACTGCAGAGAAGACAGAGTTAAATATAATCTTCCTCATTCATGATTCAACACATTAACAAATTTAGTTTCAGTCAGATTCTAGTTTTGGAAATTCTTAACATTCCTATTACACCAAAACAAGATGATCAACTTGACAAATCAGAAAAGCCTGAGCTTCTGTTTCTAGAGGTCTTCAGAAACTAGATGGGCTACAAGGAAGAATCAGAATGAGAATTTCTGAACAGGAATCAGAAAGAGTTGAAAAAGTCAGGAAGAGTGTGCAGTTAGTTGCATGGAGCACTTGGTGTGGTACATAAACAATGAATCTTGGAACACTGAAAAAATAAAGTTAAATTTAAAAAAAAAGAGTGTGCAGTTAAAGGATTAGAAAGTACTGTGATACATTGATATCGATAGTTAAAATTTATTTCTTTTCTACCTCCCTATACAATTTTCTACTCCCCTTTACTCAACCCTGAATCCTATCAACACAGAACACCTAAGAAAAGTCCTCAGGAGATGGGCACCTGGGTGGCTCAGTTGGTTAAGCATCTAACTCTCGGTTTTGGCTCAGGTCATGTTCTCATGGTCATGGGATGGAGCCCTGTGTCAAGTCCCATCCTGAGCATAGAAAATGCTTAAGATCCTCTCTCTCACACACACAGCCTCTCCCCCTTTCCCGGCTTCTCTGTGCACTCTCTCTCAAAAAAAAAAAAAAAAAAAAAATCCTCAGGAAAAAGCAGTAGAAGGAAATCCATCAGCCCATCCACCTTATTTTCCAAACTACAATTATGACATAAGATGTCCTTTGTCTAAAATGAGCGCTGAGCCATACTCACTTTTTCCAAGAATCTTTATTAAACAGCTTTGTTTTATCACCTAAATCCTTCCTTTCCTTGTAAGCATAGAATCTAGAAATCCATCCAGTGGTCCCATTCATTACTATACTGTCTCCATTTTAGACTGGCAGTTGTGATTGATCAGAGGCCATGGCTCCTTCTTTCATGTACCTTCTCTCAATACACACCCTCAGTAATACATTGCACACAAGGTGGCTTAGGAAAGGGCAACTATCTCTCTGGTTATCTTCCTCATTATCTTTAAATGTGTCTTTTGTCCTTCCGAGCAAGGACTTAGCTGTCTCTGTCTCAAACGTCCTTTCTCATCAGACTGTGCTTTGTCCTCTCATAGCTCTAGGTAGCTGCTCCACATTGGCAACTGCTCCCTTGGAAAGTTATTGGTTTTGTTTTGTTTTGTCACTGGAAAAACACCAGAGCATCTGAGTTATATGAAAGTTGTATCCTGCCTCAAAGTCCTGAGCTTTTATCCAAATAACACACAACTTCTCTACCAAGACTCATCTGCCTCACTTCAGCTCAGACAACATAATCTACAACAAAGAGCCTCCATCCCTAAAAGACACTCTATCCCTCTTCCCTAGCTCTTTCTTATCTCTACTCTACTTTGTGATTTCTGCAATAATCAAAGAAAAAAGGGACAAGGATAAACCAAAAGAATATAATCCAAAAATCATTTTTATCAATTTGGAATATACTTAGTGAAGGAAATTGGTCTTTCCACAGATTTTGCTTAAACTAAGGTTAAAATGAATCTGCCCTCTGGAAGTACATAAAACCTATCAATTGATAATGAAAAGAAGTTGCCCAAGAACTGCTAGAGGGCAAGAGAAAGACAATGTAGAAATCAACATTTGCCACATATAATCAAGAAAACAGATTTCATGCATGGATAAGTGTTGTCTGGGCTTCTGGTTTTGGGGTGCTGCCCATAGTGTACGTGTAGGGGGCGGAGAGGAGAACAGTTTAAGATTCCAAGGGCCTTTGAAATTAAAGAGTTACAAATATGTTTTGCAATAACAGCAAACTGCCTCTAGAAGACCCAGGAAGTCAGTCCTATCTCAGGTTTCTCCTCCAAGCCTTTATCAATCAATAAATATGCCTACCATGTACATAAAGTTAATAGATTCCAAGAGAAAAAAAAACAGAACCATCAATATTCAAGGTTTATTCAGCACAGGCTCATTAATACACTTGGGAACTCAGACAAGCCTTCATACAGTGTTTTGAAGACCACTAGGCAGCCACACCCCAGGGGACCTTGGTAATCTAGCCTCTTACAGCCTGACCTTGTCTATAATCAATCTCCACCACAACTTTTTAAAATTAGATAAGAAAGGCAGGGAGAGGAGCGCCTGGGTGGCTCAGTGGGTTAAAGCCTCTGCCTTCGGCTCGGGTCGTGATCTCAGGGTCCTGGGATTGAGCCCCGCATCAGGCTCTCTGCTCAGCGGGAAGCCTGCTTCCCCCTCTCTCTCTGCCTGCCTCTCTGCCTACTTGTGATCTCTCTCTCTCTGTCAAATAAATAAAATAAAATCTTTAAAAAAAAAAAAGAAAGGCAGGGAGATACCTTCAGCAGCTGTAAAAATAGATACCTAGCTCCTTGAACATGGAAGACGAAGACCCCAAAACCTCTGTCGTGATGGTGGACTATTCTATCACACTGGACATGCTATTCTGCAAAGTGCACAGTGATGTCCTCTCGAAGAAGATACAGCATAGAGACATTCAGAATCTCCAGTGGGAAACAAGGTAAAACATGAAGAAGGCTGTAGAGCCAGGTGGACAAATCTTCACTCATTCCAGGAACATGTCTAAGCATATTATGTTCTGGGGCCTGTGGGAGAGAGAAAGGTGAAGAAAGCAAGCTCTGTAGTAGGTCAGAAAGGAAAAGCCAGGAATAGGGCAGGGCAAAGAGGTGGGAAGGACGCTGGAGGAAAGGCACGAAGGAATAATCTCCCCTAACTCATATTTTGCTCATCAGAGCTGAGAACATTTCTGGTCGGGAGGAAAACAAAGAGTGTAGGCGTCCACATCACTCTGACCCCAGCAAACCTACCTGCCCTTCCCAAACTCGCAAGGCCTCTGCTCTGTACCCCACAATCCAAAGACTCACTCTGGTTCCAAGAAACACCTTTTATTCAAACCTTAAGGGCTTCCACAGCCAGTGGTAGTACATGCTCAGCCTTCTTCCCCTCTGGCTCTCAGTTTTCTTGCCAACTCTATAAGCACAAGAAATTACTTACCAATGGGCCTTTCTGTCTAAGAAAAGAAAGACCTCAGAAGAAACTGCAAACCAAACCCAGGGAGAAGTAAGGAGATTGACCAACCAGAGTCAGGACTTGGAGTGGAGCTTAGCTGGACCTTTATGGAGATGGGGCCCTTTGGAAGGGAGACCTTCTGGGAGGTGGGGCCCTCAAGAGGCGTGGCCCGAGCAAGATTGGGTCTCAGGGAGTTGAGGCCATTAGGATACAGATAAAAGGGAAGGGTGGGAAAGGGGAAAGGAGGTGGCTTAAATAGAATCTTGGAAGAAAGAGGGAGGTGGGCAATGGAAGACTAGTGGGACTCTGCGTGGGTGAGGAAGTGGACTGAGGGCTTAAATGGAACTTTGCTGGAGACTTTGTAGGAAGCAAGATGTGAATTTAGATGTAAACAAGCTTTTCAGGGTCCTGGGCATGGAGGAGGTCCTGGCTGGCAGGAAGACAGTGTGGGGAGCCCAGTGGAGCCCAGACTGTTCTGATTTGGAGGCCAGTCACAGATCCAGCTAAAGAACCCACTCAACAGTCCTTTATTTTTTTTGAAAGATTTTATTTATTTATTTATTTATTTATTCATTTATTTATTCATTTATTTATTCATTCATTTATTTATTTGTCAGGGGGAGGGAGGGAGAGCAAGAGAGAGAGAGAGAGCATACGCAGAGGGAGCAGCAGGGAGAGGGAGAAGCAGGATTCCCACTGAGCAAAGAGCCTGATGTGGGACTTGATCCCAGGGCCCTGAACCATGACCTGGGCTGAAGGCAGAGGCTTAACCGACTGAGCCACCCAGGCATCCCTCAGCAATCCTTTAAACAAGGACATTAAAAAGGACAGAAGCGCCCCCCCCCAACACCACCTCTCCCAGTATTTCTTACTAGGTTCCTCAACCACCACTATCCATCCCCCGCCCTCTCACCCATGCTTCCTATCACTCCAGGAATAAAGTCAAAAGGGGTATGGCTTAACCATCACCACAAAGGATTTCCTGAGACAGTCACACAGTCTTCATAGCATGTTCTAACTGAATGTGCATTGAGCCTTGTGCTGGAGGAAGTAAAGATGTAGTCCCTGCCTACAGAGCTCTCTGCTCTAGACAATCTATGTTATCACAGTGCTTCCAAGACCCTGAAACAGTGACCAAAGAATGTTAATCTTCAAACAGAGACAAGAATTCTCAGAAATGGAGAAGGTGGGGCCTACTTAGATACCCAGGGCTAAACGCACAAGTGATGAGTCTAAGAAGCCATGGGTCTTAAGGTAAAGGGGCACCACTGTCTCTACCTGATACTGCTGAGATGCCTCTAAACCCTCAGTTATGTGCCTTAAGACTGGGGTGGGGATGAAAGGAATAAAACACCGTAATGGCAGGTCCCTAAAGGGACAGAGTCAATACTAACTATACTAAGACAGAGCACTGAACTTGGAGCAGAAAGAATTGCTCCAGACCTCAGACAGAACCTCCTACAAATCACACTGACCCTGCCCTAACACACCTGCAGGAGACCTGGACCAAGGGCACTAACTGAGCACCTCCCGTGCCCCAGGTGCTATGCTGGGTAGAGGATGAGCGGCCCAGCCAAGACCACAGAGCCAGAATTCCTAGAGGCAAAGGGGACAAGCGGGACTGGAAGGATGGCTGACGTGACAGAACAGTAGGGGAGGGCATCTGGGTGTTTGATCTGTGTCTGGTCCA